>JBAMHV010000001.1:21347405-21370833 GCA_037177535.1 Pseudomugil gertrudae
ATCTTGCTATCTCATCTCTACATCACTCACATGTATGGAAGGAAAGATGACAACAGACCCCAGGTTAAAAAAAAGCGTTCTCCTTTAAGGCTTGCATGGATGTTCTCCTGTATATGTTTAGCAAAACAAATGCCATGTCTTTCTTTTCCAGTGCTGAAGATCTAAACTTTGAATTCTTAATACTGTTCTCTGGATAATGTCCAGCGTGTTATCAAGGTACAATGTCATAATTTACCTCTTCTAGGTATTACTGGAGAGCCACAGTTCAGCTGAACTCATCTCACAGTTGTGAAATTCACATGCATTCGAGAAGCCTACAGGAAGACTTGGGATTAGCAAGTTAACATGATAAAAAAATAAGGTGTTGTGATGAGGAGCTGCTCCTGGGCTTATATAGGTGACTGTGTAATACATGCTGTCCTCATCATTATTAATTTATTATTAATAATATAAGTACATAACTATCCTTTGGGGGTTAATAAAGAACAGCTAAATTGAAGTTAATTAGCTTTAATTATTATAGCTTCACACTTAACGTGTTCTCTCAGGATTTTATTTTCTTCAGGGAGAAATATGCTACCTGGTTCCGTCCATGGAGTGCCATCTTGTGGCACACCTGTTTCACCATATGTTGTGCAAATGTTTGTGGCTAAAAACAAAAGTCTGTCACTAGAATGTATTGTAGAGGAATACACTTGTAAAGTGTAATAAAGAGATTAAACAAATACGGACTCAGGTGATTTTTTAAATAGGAAAAAGATCCATCCACTATTTTTATGAATGAGATTAAATTTCTGACATGTAAATAAAAATGAGCTTATCAAATAGAAAAAAATCTGTTTTTTTTCTCATGTAGCCGATTTGTTGATATTTATTCTGTTTGCAAAGTTCATCACTTCAGCAGTTTGTTTTTTGGTTTTGCTTTAATAATATCTCAAGCTATGCAACATTTTCTATTTACTAGCAGCAGGAGTGGTGTGCACTTTCTGCATTCTGTTATACAGCACACTTATTTTCTTTTTAATCAGCTTTAGCTGCCAGAAACAGTAATCATGGGGAAGAAGTTTTGGGGTTTTTACATTATCCATATTTTCTATTTAATAGCCTAAAATAAAGCAAAGAGAGACACTCATAATCCACAAAAAAACCCAGAGTGGTAAGATGTAGATTTCTAACCCTTCTCGCTTGTAGGACTCCACAGAAACAGTACTTGGATCTGGTCACAGGGTTGACCTTTAAGTCAAGGGTTTCATATGGTGCAGCCAACCATGATGGTGCTTGGTTTGATTATTTATACGCTGCAATAAATAGATAAATATACAAAGCTGTTGTGTGATTAGTTGGTGTGAATATGGTTTGATGCATAATAATCCCAACTGTTAATCAAAATTAACAGCTGACAAAAAGACAAAATTATACAAAACAGTGAAAGCTGCTGCAGGTGAAAATGTCTGTCTTCTTGACATTTCTTTGTTTCTTTAACTTCTCTCTAAACTGTTGATTGCAGGCTGATTCTTTTTGGGTCCCTTGCCAGTATAAAAGTAATCTTGAATTTACACCACAAAAAGTAAGCTGACCCTTTAAAAGCTAGCATTGGCATGTGATCAAAAATAGCCGTGTCTGCAACGTGGGAAACATTATTAAGGTCACCTCCCACTTAAAAACAAACCTGATTCCCTACATTTGACTCATGTTTTCATTTGAACTTTTCTCATTTATTTATTATTACTTTTTACAGCTATGGTTTCTCCTTCCATCCTTTCCTTTTTTTCTCTCTCTATGTTGCACCTTTTTGTAAATTCAGTGCTCTCAACCTGTGTCAAGTGGAAGGCAGGGGACGTCCAGGTGTAAATTGCCCAGCTTGCAATGGCTGGAGAAAAAGCACAAAGCAATTTCCACACCATATCTCAGTAGGGTCCGTCGCCACTGTTGCCAAGCCCTGTAGGGACCTCAAACGAAAAGAGAAACCGCCACTTAACCGCCAGCAAGACAGCATGGAGGAGATTAGGAGGGAAGAGCGCAGCAAGAGGGAAGGAGAAAGACGTTATCATGCCTCACACTTGACTAGCAGTCAGAACCACCCAGATTACTGTTATTGCCACAGATTTTAAACAGCCACAGCCACACCATGGCCAACAATAAAGAGTGTAAACCTGCTTTTTACGGGTGGTTCCACATCCTGGAGTAAATAACATGCTTCTGAACAGGAGGCTTTTATATCAATACAACCTAAGCATGGTGCATAAGGATTGCCATTTTGTGTTTTATACGATATTAATAAGACTGCACAGGCAGACAGTTGTAAACAGCAGCTGGGACAAGATGAGAAATTCATCAGTTCTGAGAAAATGTTCTTTTTAAAAACTAATATATTAGTTTTAGTTTTATAAGAAAAAAGAAGTATATAGTTACATTTCTAAGTTTTTCCTTACAGTATGCTCCTCTGAATCCTCTGATGAAAAAGCAACTAAGCAGAAAAATCTATTAATACTTTTACATATCCAGTGCTAGCTAAAGGCTAACTAAATTAGTTTCAGTCCTGTGTTTACAGCAAACCGAGAGATGGAAAACTAAACTTTCATGTATGCAATGTCTCAATGCAGCATTATGAATTCAGACTTGGAAACTCCAGTACAGACGGATGGCATTGGTTGGGGTGCAGGATCGGTCAATACAGACCTAATTTCTCAGGCTAGACAGACAGAGATGTATTTGTTGTTTGTTGTTTACAGTGTGGACCCGTAGGCCACACACAGCACCAACATCATGAGAAAACAAATTTCTCATTCATGTGAAAGATGCCTGTTCAGGAGCAATGTCAGCCATTTTGTCCACCTAAATAATACTCTTATGGTCAGGCCATATGTACAAATTGATTAATGCTGTCATCTTCTCTTATTTTAGGCTTCAAAAGCGCTGCTTTATTTCACCTAAGAAGCAAATATCAATGTATTCTTATAGCTAATTTAAAAAGGGTTTATTCAGTTCATCGTAATCAGCTGTCTCTCCCTTGGCCAGCCTTTTTCTTAGAAAAGTGGAGCCTCACAGAAAAATGAATTAGCGTTGCCCAAAGGAAAAAAAACATGAGGATGCCATTTCGGACGAAGGTACGTTTTATCAATCTGTTTCCACGACATAAAACACACAAGCAGAATTTTAAAAATGAGCTGTTTTTTTGTTTTGTGCAGAAAACAAAAAAACAAAAAAAGGTTAATTTTGTCATTTTGTGTCAAAATCCAAGAAACGGTTCATTTTTCATTTTTTCATTTTAAACAAAAAAGGGAAATACTATTCAAAATTTAGTTTCAGTGGTGGGCGGGACATCGAAGCCCACCGGTGTGGCTCCAGCATGCAACATATTCAGTCTTTCTCCTCCTTGAAAATAATGTGCAAGCGACGCACTTCCATTGCAAAACATTCACTAGCTCATTGTTTTTGCTTTGACAAAACCCAATTTTCTCTTAGTTAAGACCTTCAGTTATTTGTTAAGGTTTAGGAATGAAGAGATTTCCATTTGGGGATCTTGTGATCTCAGCGAAAAGACAAAGCAGCCAATGGTCCAGAGACCTGTAAGATGACTAACTGAGGCAAACATGGACAACAAGTAAATAAAAACATTACAGTAACTTTGAGTTGTTAAACTTGTAAAACAACAGTGAGTGTACAAGCAAGCATGTCAATTATTTGTGCTTATGAGTACAAATTATAAGGAATAAGTTGTTTTATTTTTGAAGATTTTGAAAATGGCCACTTACTTCCCTGTCCTTTAACGATCCATTGATCACATGACATCTCTTATTTAGCATTGCAACCTTACCCTAAAACCTTTAAAATAGCACGGCTTATAACAGATAAGAAGTTAAAAACAGTTTAAAGATGAGCCTAGTATGACTGGCTCATCCATCCATTGGCTGTAGCCCGTTTTATTTTATTTAAGAGGATTGCAGGGGGTCAGCCCATTGCCGAGCAAGCAAAAAGCAAATGACGACCACTAGCCATGTGATCCAACTTTCATTTCTTTTGTCTTTGAGTTGAAATCAGAGCTCTCTGAGGAAGTCCAACAGGGCACAAGGACACAGGCACACCCGGGCCAAACCCAGAAACCTCCATGCTGTGGTGAAACTTATTTACTGTATTAATACATTTAATTACTGTACCACCATAAGTACTGCATCAGAAGTACTGCATCAGATGCACCACATGGCGGTGTAAAATAAGTCCACCTAGAAGGGATGTTGTAGTTCTATTGACTCCACCTGTTTTCTGTCTGCAGAACTAATAGCAGTTCCCAAAGGCCAGCTTTGTAGACCAAAAATCATTCAAACGTTTCTAGTAAGAGGGCACAGACAAAAGTATTGTGTACTTGAGAGCAGTTGTTACAGAGTAATTCGGCAGTGTAGTTTAACCCGATTTATTTTTATGTAATTTCAGAGAAATATGGTTTTGACAGCAAGGAAACATTTGCACTATATTTGCACTGAAAGCTTTCAAATAAGGACTGAAAGTCTCTATATATATTAAAAATCTTTTTGTAGAGGGTGCTTGAGTTGACTAATAACTTCCCACAGATGTACACTAAGTCCATTACGGCTTCTGCACCTATTAAAACATCAGGAGAAACTGTTTTTGGCTATAATTCAGTACCACTCAGTACTGAGCTAATCTATTAAGATGTATTACACCCACCGGAGACCTACGGAGAGATGGAGAGGTCAGGAAAACGTGGAGGCCTCACCTCAAGCTGATACCCGACATCCAAATCAGCATTTCAAAATCACTCAGTGAGATTAAAAAGGCATGGAATAGAGCAGATGAGTGGGACAGAGGAGTGGCTAGCCACCATCCTTATAAAAGGAAGCAATCTAGGTGCTCCTGCCTGACTGTTGGCATGATTACATACATCTTGTTCCATTATGCATTTTCTATTTTCTATTTCATTTTCTCTGAGGAGATTTGAAACATTTCTAATAGCTTTTCAAACGACTTGCTGTCTGTATCACTTACAGTAAAGCCACTCATAGTCGTAGAGGCTACAGTGCATGAAGAGGAACGCATTGTCCGTCTCCTTGTATTTGTCTTTTGATATACAAAAGTGCTCCACTCACTATTGTTTTTTATTGCATAAGTCACACCTTAAATTCTATCTCTTCGCAATTAGCTTTCTGTCTGTGTGGTTGACGGTCTGATGTAACTAAATAGTGTTATTGCAGGTTTAGGACCACAGCATTGAGCAACCCCTGAAGGAAAGAGTGAACATAAATACAGCATTAATAACGGTGTAACCTCAGTGACACGCTGCGAGGTGTAGCTCTCTGTGCTGCTCTGCATGACACACCATTACATTGTTGCACTGAAGACATTCAAAGCTTTTGTAAGATAAGTAACTGATGCTAAAACATGCAGTTCAAACACCGAGTACAGCAGACACATCCTAGATTTGAATATCAAGATTTTTAAATAAGAGTATACAAGACTTCTACTTCCATTAAGGAGAGGTGAGAGGAGGTGAAATGTTTTACATACGGGAGGTTAGATATCTGTATGGTGTGTGTGTGCAAGGGAGGAGTGGTGGGGTTTGTGTGGATGATAGGGTGTGTGGGCGTGTGTGTGGGGTTGATCCCTAGGGGGGACGTCTGGTGCACTGGGATGTGGACTGGCTTCCGCGGGGTGGCGATCTGGAGGCTCTGGCTCCTCATGGTCGCTTTGCATTCGGGCGCTCGGGGCCCTGAGCCAGCGTTCTGCCTGCCCTGGGCGGCCAGTGCCCAATGGGATCAGCGATTCCCGCTGGGGCCCGCTCCCCCAGACTGCAGGGGGCTCTGGCTGGGACCTTCCCTCTGCCGCCTCCTGGGCGAGTGCTGGGTTTGCCATGGGGTGAGGTCACTGAGGTCCCTGTTAGGGGATGGCTGCTGGTTGCCCTGGTCTCTGGTGGCCCTGGTATGACTTTTGGAGTGAGGGGGTCGCCTTGGCATGATCACCTTTCACCCCGTACGCTCGGCATGATCACGTGGTCACTGAGCTGTTCTTTAGGTTTTATCCAGGTTAAACATGTTTTGCTTGTTCATCTATGGCGTATGTAGCACTTGTAGATCTTTTACCCCCTGTGGGGCCCCGTGTGAGATTTATTTTGTTTTCTGTACAGGTGTGGCGGATGTAGTAGCATTAGATTAGATTGCAGTGTTTACTTTGTGGTGTCTTTCTCTCTTCTATTTGTGTTTCTCTTTTTTTCCTCTCTGTTGTCTTTCTGTCCTCTCTTAGTTTCCGGTCGGTCCAGCAAAATACATAAATCATGTGGAACATACAGTTTATTAGTCCAAAATAAACAACAAATAAAGAATTCTGATTACTAAGATGATCTCTGTATATACATATACATATATACATGAAGATCTTCTTGGCAAAGCAGATTTGCTCAGCACAATACAGCAGCCAGACCATCATTCTGCCTGCTTTAATGCTGGACAAGACACGTTAAAAAGAAAAAAAAAGAAAAAAAAATTTTACATACGGCCTATTACATTTCAATGTTTGTCGTTTACCTTTGGGTTGTATCGCAGGAAAAAGCTGTGGAAGATTTTTTTGCCCTTTTTTATTTTTCATTTACAATATTTCTATATTTTTTATCGGGTAGGACAGAATCAAAGTCACAGACAGTACAGATCATAACACACGGTTTGTTTATCAAAACACAGCAAAACTAGAAACTGAGCAATTATATTCAGCAGCAGTGTGAAGTATATGAACAAAACAAGTTGTGACAGTAGCTCAGGCTGGTGGAATGGGGGGCGCATGCAAGATAATAGTGCATCTTTCAACTCTTGCAAAGACACAAGCAAAATGAGGGGGGAAATAAAAAAAAACATCTGCTAAGATTTCTAAAAATAATTAAGTTACAGAAAGGAGATGTGGGATAAGATGTGATTTAACCTCTCAGATGGTTCGTGCTTGTTCTCTAGATCCACTGACAGCAGCCTCCGTACTCTGCAGGTCCCACCAGCTCAGCATCAGGTTTTCAGGTTGTTGTTTTCATCCCATACCATGACAGTTTTACTGCTTTGGCTCACTCTCACCCCTTGTGTCAATTTTTTTCACATCTCAAAAGAGTTTTTCTTCTTCCTTTTTCCATCAACTTGCATTTCCTACTGCATGCAATATTTTTTAGTCACGTTTTCTGTTTTTCTTCAGAATAAAACAAAAAGCCACGAAGCATGGACATTCATGCAAAATCTTTGACACTTTCTGCAAACAAAAGCATCCCAATGTCACCACAAAATCCAAAACGTGTTAGAATAATGTATTAATGCTGAAGGCTGTACCTGGGAACACAACAGAATAATACAGAAATTCTTTATTTATTACAGGTTAAAACTGCCTAAATAAAATTATTAGACTTTCAAAAAGCATGACACTGTCTGATGTTAACCATGTCGGGCACAAGGTTGGTCCTGGAGATCAACCTGAATCAAATGATTATCTTGTTAGCAGGTCTCTGCAGAGCTGGATGGGATGCAAAAGAGGGAATTCATTCCAGTGTGATGTAGAAGGGATGCATCTAAAAGTTGAAGAACCGGATCTGGTCAGCCCCTCCAAAATTGTGCTTTTGTTCATACTAAACTGTAAAAGATGGAAATCAAAAATTAAATTTGTAGTAAAAAATAAATAAATCAACTAAAATATGTATCCAAACTTGTCTGTTTCACTGCTCAACTTTGAGTACCTTCTAGTAGGTTTGTTAGTAAGCTGATTGTGTCGTATTTAACACAACTAAGCCAAACATGAGGGGTCGAATTCTCACTATAAAGCAGTTCCAGGTTTAAAACTTACGGTAGTGCCTTGTTCTCCCTGTGTTTGTCTGGATCCTCTCCGTGTGCACCAGCATCTTTTAACACGCCAAAATTATGTTGGCTATGTTGCAGATGTGTTTTAATTGGTTAAGTATGATTGTGAGTGGCTGCTTGTCTCATTTGTCTCTTTGTTGGGTCTGTTACAGATTCAGAGCCTGACCAAACTTTGTCTTTGAACATCACCTTCAAGTGCTTTCATATTTTTTTATTTAAAATAATATCAATGAATTGATCATTATTCCTTCAACTCCCTCTGTCATGATTTAGACTTTGTGTGGGTGTTTTTGTTTCATTTTATATTCCTGTTTTGTGCCATGTGTTTGTTTAGCTTCATTTTCTGGTCATTAGTTTCACCTGTGTTGAGTTTGATTATGTTCTGTGTCTTGTTTGGTTCAGTTGATATTTAAGCACTTTGGTTTGTCAGTTCTGGTTATGTGTTTATTAGTTTTGTTTAGTCTTCAGTAAGTTGTGTTTCATAGTCATAGTCTGACTATGACTATGATAGTTTTAAGTTCTGAATGGTCCACTGGTCCTGAAATAAATCACTTTATCTGCATTCTCACTAACTCTTCTGCCTGCATTTGGGTCCTCATCTTCTCCTGCTTGTGACATCCTCTGGATATTTTTAAGAAATTACAAGCAACATTGCATCTGGCTGTGTTGAAGAATAAAATAACAAAGTGGAAAGTAATGCTAGTGAATAAACAACAGACTTTGATTATTATGGGAAAATGTATGAATGAGATGCACATGTAATTTCAAAAAGGTTCAAATCCAAGCAATCACAAACTTGTAAAAAAAAATACACAATTTCAACAAAATGCAAGACAGAAGCTGACTTAATGCATCCAAGTCTCACCCTGCAGTGATGGATGATTCCAGGCCTCCTAAAGCGAGTCCAGGCGTTCCACAACATTGACAGAGAGAGACACATTGTCTGTTTTTTCTCTTTTTTTGCCCTGTTTTAGAGACAGAAAGTGACTGCAAGAGAAAGAGAAGAATGATTCCTGTGCATGCGTGTGAATAAGAGAAAAACAGTGTGCATGCTCGTGTGTGTGGGTGTGTGTGTGTGTGTGTGTGTGTGTGTGTGTGTGTGTGTGTGTGTGTCAATGGCTGTGTCCAGTGAGGTAGAGCACAGGCTGACACTGATGGAGAGGTTAAGGGGAGGCAGGGAGATGAGTGGAGAGAGAAGAGTGGTGAAGAGGACAACTTAGTGCTGTCTGGTAGTGGTTGATGACTTGAGGAAAAAAGAAAGAAGAGAGAGACGTCATCAGACAACAGAGAGAGAGAGAGAGAGAGAGAGAGAAAGAGAGAGAGAGAGAGAGAGAGAGAGAGAGAGCAAAACTGGGGTCCTGACTGGTGAGATAGGCAGAGATATTCCATTATTGGGGAGAAGGAGTCAGTTGTCTTCAGCATCCTTGTGGAACGTTTCCGAGCAGAAGTGCAGTCACAAGCTCACAGCCTGGAAAATGTGATTCCTGGTAGAAATAAATCAGATTTCAAAAAGCCTGTACTACCCAATATATCAACAGGCAGAGCGACATGAGGAGGCATTGTTGGGAGGCTATTTTGATCAACAAATGTCACTGTAGTCATTATTGCTATTTATTTCTCTGATGGTTTTCTGGTATTTCTTTGTAAACATGATCTTTTTGGATGCTAACCTTGCTCTGTTATCGTTTTGTCAAATCTGAGTACAAAAGGAGTCTCCCTGCAACAATGGGTCTTGTGTTGCTGAAATACTGTAGCTCAGATTTGTAGTGCTTCTTGCAAACAGAAAGTGAGTACATGTATGAAATCATTAGGTTGGATAAAGAAATGAGAGTAAAACATTGTTTTCTCATGACGCATCCAGGGAGCACACACATTTTGAAGTGCAGTTACTCAAACTAGAGACACTGTAGGACAGAGACAACACCCGCGAATGTGGGTAACGGACGTGTGTGTGTTCCAGCAAACCAGGTCCAAAATCTATGTAACATTGCCTTAACGCATCAATTTTATGTTGCTTTTTTTAACATGTAAAATTGTAAAAGTTAACCTATGTCATGAGGTCAGGGCTGCAAGCTTGCATCAGGTTTGTCAGTCTCCTTCTAAATTCTCTTTTTTTTGCATTTACAACTCTTTGATTACTTTTCCAAACAAAATTATTGTATTAAAAAATCTTTATTCCTTTTTCTGTTTGTTATTATTCTTTTTTTTTTTACTAACAACCCATCACACAAATCAGCGGGTGAGTTTTAAAAAAGGCTGAAAGAAAATAATTTAATGGGACAAGTTTCTCTAATGTAAAAACAAGAACAACTGAATTCAGTTCACTTTGGCTTAAACTGGAATGACTGGGAGTATGATTATTTAATTAATCATGATATTATGGTTAATCTTGTGAAAAGACTTAAAGTCTGTAGGAGCAAACTTTATTATTTTTGCAGTGATCCGTAAAAGCAGTTTTATTTCACAAACCACAGCATATCCAGGAGCTCTATGTTGTTTTTCATTGGAACCCACAGAGACCAGACCTACACATTTACAACTGTGACTTTGCTGGCAAGCTTTACAAACCCAATTCAATTTACTTTGTATTGCACTGTGTAGGCATAACTAATAAACTGGTAACTCAGATAACATTGTTGCAGAACCAAATCACATGCAGAATCATGAATAAGCATCCCTTAGCCTAGCTCTGTCTCTCATAAACTGTCCAATTACCAATGCATTACATGTGTTAAAGGTTTATTTATGACTAACAAGCATTTAACAAATCATGATTTGTGTAATGTTGGGTCTCAGTGGAAATTCGGCTGAGTTACAGCAACTTGACAGCTGTATTTCATAACGACCTATGCACACAAGGCTCAATAACACTGATTTAAGTCCCCGTCTGAACCAACCAACGCATGCACTGCTGAGCTGTATCACTTTATCACACCCTGTATCCATCTCCCACAACAAAACAAGCTGCAGAATAAGCACAATACCAGCTAAGTGGTGCTAAAGTTAAAGAGATGTTGATTTGTTGCATGGCTGGCAGCTTGTGTCAAGGGAAGTACCAAGCTAATGAATAGAAAAAAACAGAGATGAGAGAGGTACAGAAGCAATAAGGAAGCTGAAAGACCTGGAATAAACTTTCATAAAAAAAAAAAGTACAGCAGAACACGAATAGAAATAGAGGAGGAAAAAGTTCAAATAGACAGTCTGTCAAGAAGGCAAGCAGAGAATGCAAATGAGAGAAGAGAGTATCACAGAAATGATTGCTGCTATTACAATTATCATTAGCATGTGTTGTTGGCACAAAGTCTTCTCATTATAGTGGATCCTATCATCATGCTAATTGCGAAGGATGCCGTGTTTTAGCATGCAGGGGGCTGTCTGTTCTGAGGGGAGAGTTCACCACAAAATGCTCATGGTGAGTTCAGCTAAGTGGCTGAATAACTCAAACTGCTAACAAGTTCCATGCCCGGGATAGGTAAGCAATCAGTCATCATAGAAGCGCTCAGAGTAAAACTGTTGTTTTAGAATTAAGAAGAGCCACAAAAAGTGACAGGCATCTGGTTAGGATGCCTCCTGGAGACCTCCCTACAGAGATGTTGTAGGCATGCTCTACTGAGAGGTCACAGGAAAGAGACCCATGACTCGCTGAAGGGTCTAAGTGTTTTCGTTGAGCAGTGTTTAGCAATCTTGTCTGGCTGTCGACCCATCCAATGTAGTACCATACAAAATCACAAACCGAAAAAGAAACTACATTAAACTACTACTGATGTGTTGTCACATCATGTTGTCCCTAATTAAAAACACAAAAACACAATATTCAACTAAAGATCATAAGTCTTACTGTTCATGAGGCAACGGGCAACTGTTAATATTTTTCACAATAAAATCAACAGACTGTACAAAAGCATTCAAATGGATATTATTAATTTAAAAGACAGAAGTACGTTTAGTTTTATTTATGGAGTGATATAGTTGTTTTTTTAATCTTGGATGGGTTGTGCTGGAACGAATTACCCTCGCGGGACAAATAAAATAACTCGAATCTTGAATCTTGATCCAGATGGTCACACAGTGAGTATAACAGACCATCTGCTGCTTTGTCAATGCATTATTTTAAAAATCGTGTTTAAATCGATGCCCTAAATTTATTTAAACCATGATGTCAGTGCATTTTATTTAGAAAAATCTTCTACGCACTTTTGTTATGCAACCTATTTTAAAAAGCCTTTGCTTCTTCTAGCCCCATGGTGGAGGTGGTCTGCATCAGAAGCAACCTCACAGTGGAGGTCTGCAGACACCTCTTGGGTTTTCTTCCAGATTTAGGGTACAGCACAATCTGGAGGACTGCCACTTGATAGGGAAGAGACTGGACCACCCCCATCAAGTGTAGGCCCAGGAGGAGACCAAGTCACTCAAAATATCCCAGCAACCCTGGAACCCAGAGGCGAGAATGGACCATCCTCATGGACTCTCCTCTCTCAAACTCAACCATTCTAAGAGAGCCCTCCATTTTGGAGCATTTTTCTCAACTTTCATGACCACAAAATGTTGTAGCACGTGGGGGTACCCTGAGTATGTGAAGTCAGAGCACATTCACAACATGTGCGTACACCTGGAGAGTGCATTTTGGGGACATTTTGACAATCGCACCCAGCCATTATTGGCCCTCCGTATCCAGAAAGCGTAAAAGCTCAAAAGACAACCGTGGCAGCGAAATCCATGCTTTTACACAAAAACAGCACAGGGTCTGCACATTGACAAAATAACTCTTGCCGCTAGTTTTTATCAGTATAATCTGGTGAACCAGATATTATTGGCTGCTGACTATGTTGGCCGGTAGGTCACAAGATGCTGAATACTGCAATAAATCCTGTATCGTCTGCAAACAGCTCAGTGTGGAGAAAATAGTTTAGTAAGCTTGTGCCTTTTGCGACAGATTGCCTTCTCTTACCTTTGCCTAAAGCCAATGTTCTATCTATTTGAGTTACTCATCAGCATAGCATACTTTTGCTTGTGCACATGTGTACAACTGAATGTGGTAAAACTACTGCATGAGTGTGTATATGAAAATGTACTTAGAGTTACAGCTTTCCACAACAGAGGAAATAAAAACGCTTATTCTTCAAAGAAATATTTTCATACTTTTGTCAAATTGTGTCAAATCATCTTGTTGCTGTGTTGAAGGAGACAAAGTTGCCTAAATAGAGTTGATGTGTTAGGATCTTTTGTGTTAATTAGCCTAGCGGTGAGCTAAAACATGGAAAAGGTAAATTTTTTTTTTTTTATTTTTCAATGTTGTACTCATACTCAGCTGTGAATAGGGAGGTTTTAAGCTCTAGATTTCTTCCAGTACTGGACCTTGAGTTGTCATCTCAGCCATGCTTAGGCATGCATGGGATACAATATAACTGCTCTCTTCTCAGGGAGCATGCAAGAGTTGTTTGGAAACATAGTAATTTCAGCATTCTTGTTTAGCGTTTATAGAGTAACTACGTGAAGTCTCCCCAAGGGGGAACACTGCAGACTTTAATTGTTAAAATTTCAATAGAAGACGTAGTAAATGTTAAAGCAGCTCCTACCAAACAAGCTGAAATATTTGCATCTTGATGAGCTATGGTGCATTATCCCCTAGCTTTAAGCTGAAACTGGATCTTGTTCATTAATATTAAACATGACTCATGAAGACCAAAAGAATACCTAAAAGTTTGTATATGTAGTTGTACTTAAATTATTGTTGCTCATTGTGAGAAAATGCTGTGCTTTCTGGTCCCTCTCATAAGCAATTAGTTAGGATGCATTACATTTGAAACTTAGTAACTTAAACTAAAATCAGCTCATTAATTGTTGTGTGACAGGCCCAGTCCAAACTTTTAAAACATATAGGTGGAAAAAGACAGTTCAGTCTCTTTTATACATGTATTATAGTTTGTGTCTCTGGCTCAGCAGACCTGCACACATCAGTGTACATGTGCACTGGGGTGGCCAGACAGGAGATGATATTGTGTTTAAGTTGCAGAAATTCACCAGGATTTTAACTGTTTTGCATGGATGATGAAGTTCTGTTTAAGCCATAAAATTCAGCTTGCATATGTGACTTTATGCTCATTGTCCGACATTGTTCTTTCAGGTTGACGATTTGCTCGTTCACTAAAGCGTGAGAAAACAGCAGTGTTCATGTTGTTTTTTTCTGCTGATTATACATAAATGCGGGGCATGCGAGGTCGAACTCCAGCTGTTGTAGAAACTCTTTTCAGTTGGGTTTTACATAGCTTGGATGGTCATGGTATACAGAGATGCCAGCCTGCTGTTTTGTTCTTCTGTTTTTGTTGTATGGATTGGGCTCAATTTTATGTTATTTGGTCCCTTATAGGGGGTAATCTGTGAGCGGCTTTAACTTTTTTTTATTTCTCTCTTTCTTCTTCATCAGGGATTATCTGGAGGTTGATTCCTGTTGCCTGAGTCTGAAAGTGTGATAGTCAGGGCTTCACCTGTGGCCGTAGCCCTGTAAGGTTAGTTTGTGTGTTGGTTTTAATTTCTATGAACTCCTAGATTGACACTTTTTATTTGAGTTGCACGTTCTTTTTGTGTTGTTTCCTGTTTTTATTTTTTTAAAGCTTTATTGTGTGTTGCCCTGTGGGCTGCGGCTGTGGTGGAGGCCTGGCCCCCGATAAGCGTGACTCCTGTTGCCTGTAGAAATAACCTTCCCTCAAATAGATAACGTATTTTTACATGCTCTCCTAGATGCCTTGATTGTTAAAGTATATTTCTATATACAGGTATTTTTGTATAAATAAATCTTGATCTTGAAGGAACCTTTGGTCTGAACTCATTATTATACCACATTTTTCTCCTGCTAATCTGGATGTGAAAACTTATAACTCATTTAAATTTGGCCTTCTCAGCTGAATGGTTACACATAGGATAGATTTACAGTGTAAAGCTGCTGGGAAAAATCAGCTCTTCTAAATCTGAAGCTATGTTTTCTGCCCAAAAATATATAACCTGCTCGTTCTGCTCGGGGATGAGTTCCTCTCTCACGTGGAGGAGTTCAAGTATCTGAGGCTCTCATTTAGGAGTGATGGAAAATTGGAGTGGTCCATTGTAAAGAAGGAGCTGAGCTCAGATGTGAAGCTTTCAATTTACTTGTCCAGTTTTGTTTCCATCCCATATTCATGAGATTTGGTTAATTACAGAAAAAAAATAGACTGGATAAAAGTGGTGGAATTGAGGTTTTTTGGAGGGTGGTGGGCTCAGCCTTGGAGACAAGAGCTGGAGCATCCAGGGGAAAGAGGGAGTAGAACTGCTGTTCCTCTCCATCCAAAAGAATAATAATAATAAGAAGAATAAATAAATAAAATAATAAACCATAAAAAACAGCAACAAATAAAAACATTAACAACACCAGCAAACCACAATTTTTAAAAGAAATTCTGAAAATGAAGGTTTTATTCCTTTTTTAAATGAATCCACCATCTACGGTGCCCTAAGGTGGTCTGGGAGGGCATCAAAAGGTAAGGCGCCATGGATTTTGTATTCTATATGACAATATGTAAATCCTGGTCCTCAAGTACCCCTGCCCTGCATGTCTTTGAGGCAACCTTACTTTAACACACCTGATTCATATGAATGAAGTTTCTCATCAAGTTCTTTGCAGCCTGTTAACGAGCATATCTTTCATTAGCTCATCCTCAGGAAAGAAGAATTTGATTAAACGAATTACTAAGCCAGTGGTGCCGAGAGGAGGCAGTGTAAAGATTTGAATGGGCTAGGCCATGGTTACTTGGGCTGCTAATATACAGAGATTTGTGGTCCAAAAAAAAACACATCAAGCCACTGTAAAAAAATGCCCTGTGTTACAGATGGCCAGTCTATCTTTAAATTAAAATTAAAACATTAAAAGCTGCAACAGCCTTTTTCATTTAACTCTAGTTTTGTTTCCATGGAAAGTCCGCTTCGTTTGGGGTATTGTGAATGCATTAATGGACTCTGATCAGATCAAAGAGGTAAACTTGGTCAGCCTACAAATGGTATTCTCGGTCTGCTTCAAGTGGACCAAATGGATGAGGCGGAGTACCAGGACAACCATTTCTGCTTCCTGCATCTGGTTTGGTATGGCACTGTAGGTAAACCACAGGGCATTGCTGCTAAAACATACTTGCATGCCAATCCATTTTAAAAATATCTTGTGGTCAGAAGCTGAATGACATCGAGGTAAAAGCCTTGACAGGATGCATAAATGCATAAGAGGAAGAGTTATCACAACTACCAGTAGTGGCACCAGCACTAAAATGTATTGTGAATGCAACCTCAGTTTGAAAAAACGTAGCAGTACCAAACTGAACCGAGTCACCTGCAGAGTATATTGGACTATTCTGGAATAAATGCACTGGAAAACAGACAAAATCTGCATATTCACAACGTTCTGTAATGCATTCAAACCTGCAAAGTCATGCTGATCAGAGAACTGCAGGGATCATTGTAGAATCTGTAGTGCATCAAGCTGCAATGTATATGTACTTAGTAAATACTTAGGAAATACTGTAAAAAAAGTCTTGAACGCTATAAAAATCTGTAATGTGCCCCTTTTTTGAGCCGTAATTTAATTTTAAGGGCTTAAACCTTTTTTACATTTCTCATGCACTTTTCAGAGTAGCTGTTACTTTAGCTCATATAACTTTAGCTTCATATAAGATTTTTTATTTAGACTGTTACATAATTATAGGTGCTACACATAATCCCACGTCAAAGAAAACATCACATCTTTTTGCAAAATAAAGTGAAGCTAAGTTTGTGCTTGTGTGTGTGTGTGCCGTGCAGCACAAGAATGTATAAATGTGTTTTTTTTCTATTAATATAATAACAGCCATATCTTTTAAAGTTATTTACAATGCCTGAAAGTTTATATATGTCACTTTACATTTGAGTGATGCAAACGGCACTGGAATGTGCGCACAAATTATATCACTGGTCTGATAAAAGGAAGTAATTGTGGAGCTAAAACCAACCCCCCCATTTCTCATTTTCTCCTTGAATCCAATTGCAATCAAGTAAATCTCAGGTGGCAGTGGACGAGTGGGCGCGTGTGTATATGGAACCTCTTCTAATTAAGTCTTCGAGTTCCCTTCCTTTATGTGCTATGCAGACTGTACAGCACAATAAAGAAGCCAAGCTTTATTCTAAAATCAAACCCATTTCTATGGGTTTTTTTCCCTCTGGTTTAATCATTACTCAGAAAATTTGCAGGAAAAAGCTTGAATGAGAGTGGATCTGATATATGTTACGTATGTGTTTCAACACATCATGCGTTGCACACGTGAAAGCAGATGAATTATGAGAACCCAAAAAAAGGTAATGAATTATGAGCAAGAACAAAAAAACTATTATGCAGTTTTCCTTTGCAGCTACTTTTCTAAGCTATGAGGCTCTATATTTAACAAGAAAACATCAAATTCACTAAACGTTATTGTTTGGGAGGTATGTTGGTTGAGCATTTCATCATCAAATACTCATATTTCCTTCAAGAAAGGAAGCAGAATGAGAACAAATAAGTCAACAGTACCTGCAAAAGAAGAGATAAGCCATAACGGTGGTCTGTGTTTGAACTGGTTGAGAAAAAGAGTAGAGAGGCTTGCTGAGGCCCAGGGAGTGTGTGTTTGAAGGGGCCTTGCAGCTCAAAATTTGTTCTTTGTTTCTGTGCTCATAAAACAAACAGAAACACAGCGCTCAAAACCAAGGATAAGACCGTTTTAGTTTGGACTTTTATGTGTCATCTTTTTTATACTCCTCCAAATACCAGGCAATTTAGGGGAACAAAGAGAATGCACCAAGCAAGATGAGAGAAAGAAGCAACACAAGTTTGACCCTTACTGCTCTTGTCAATCAAACATCTGGAATCAACCCCTTTTTATTCCCTACAACTCTTTTTCCTCTATTGACAGGATGTCAATATCCAATAAGTATATTTATAAGTTGTATAATATGGAAGAAATATGTAAATAAAAAGACTTTCCACTAATAAAAGAAATTATTGCTAGAAACAAAATGAAAAGCAAACATAAATTTTGTTGCTTTTTGTGCCTATATTGGTAAGTTTATGTTGTTCGTTTTTTTTTTTTTTTTAGTTTTTTGTTGTTTTTTTTAACATGTCTTGTCCAGCATCAAAGCAGGCAGAATGATGGTCTGGCTGCTGTATTGTGCTGAGCAAATTTGCTTTGCCAAGAGGATCTTCATGTATATTATGTATATACAGAGATTATCTTAGTAATCAGAATTCTTTATTATTTATTTATTTTGGATTAATATTTGTTCCATGTGATTTACATATTTTGCTGGACCCAACTGGAAAAGAAGAGAGGACAGAAAGACAGCAGAGAAGAAAAAGAGAAACACAAAAAGAAGAGAGAGAGACACCACAAGGGAAACACTGCAATCTGATCTAATGCTACTCCATCTGCCACACCTGTACACAAAACAAAAAAAATCTCTCACGGGGCCCCACAGGGGGTTAAAGATCTACAAGTGCTACATACGCCATAGATGAACAAGCAAACCACGTTTAACCTGAATAAACCTAAAGAACAGCTCAGTGACCACGTGTTGTTTATATGTTGACATTATATATGAAATCATAACATGTCTGTGATACTTGCACAACAGACGGCCTTCGGGTAAAAACATGTAACATTAAAAACCACCTGAGCCTAAAATGGAAAAAAAATTAATTAATTAATTAATTAATTAAATTCTTAATTATATCATATGTTCAAACTGCAAAAGAGATTTGAGTTATTGTTAATGCAAAGAATTAATATGTTCTTGCTGTTTTGAGTAGCTGTTGGCTTGGACTTTGTGGTACAAATACCGTCATGTGAAAAAAGATGAGTATCTGTGTCAGGTATCTATAAATGCACCTGTAGTCTTAACGTTTCCATTAAGCTAATTAAAAGTTATGTTAACCTCACAGCAGAAACTTCCACTCCTATGTGCTTTGTACGTGTAGCCAAATAATTCACTCTCCTATCACTGAGGAAACAAATAACATTAACAATCTATGATTAAAAAATAGTTTGAACTACAAATAGTTTTTCTAAACAACAGTTACATTGGTAGATAATTTGCTGTCTCTGTCTATTTAACACAAGCCTGTAGCTGGGAGGCTAACAAGCTTAGCATACCTAGAAAATAATGAGCTTAGCTCTGACTAGCAAGACCACATTTAGACAAAAGGGCTCAATTTGGTCTCAGCATATCTGATTTCTAAATGTTATAGTCAAACAACTAGGGACAATATTGACTTTACGCAGTGCAAAGTTCATTATAATAAAATGGGAACAAGCTAAAAGTTGCCTCACATCTAATCCAGGATGGGAAACGTAGTTCTCTAAAGAGTTTGGTTTTTTTTTTTGCCAGAAACTCATAAAATCTATGTCCCATTTAACTGCTCTGTTGCCTAATTAACTAGCAACAAATAAGTAGCTAGCAGTGCTTGCTGGGTTTGAGAATAGGTAGGCTTGAATGGTTTTTAATTGTACAACAAAACAACACTAACAGTTTGTTGAAAGCATGTGTAAATACGCACTCTATAGACAAAGAAGCTAATTAGTAAATGAGGAGCAGCTGTGGAGGGAACTAGCTGATAACAAGGGCAGTCCACAGAGCAGGTTTTCAGTCCCATCACCCTTGTTGATGAATGAAAAATGTAACAGGCACACATTGGAGAATTTGTCTCACTGTGGAGCTGATAAACCCTTAAACTCATTCCCCCCTGGAGTCTCCACCTGGTGGGTCAGGTTACTTCATCTGAAATAGACAGATTGGAATAAACTGAATAGATATTAACTTAAATATTTTCAAGTTTAATATCATGAAGCAACATATTCTAAAGAGTCTTAATTTGTGTCACTTTATATAAAAACACAGTACTGATTAATCTAAGGGGAACATTTTTTTACAACTCGCTCAGCGTTGAGATAATAATAGAAAGAGATATGTTTTTTCTGTCAATACTACCTGTCTTCAGAAAGAATTTAAAAAGCAAGATGTTAAATCATCACTGGTTATTGGCTTCCATCAGAATGACAAAACACATTCACTAAATGTAGTTACTATAGTTGTTTGAGGCGCATAGCCAAACATCTACCATGAAGCTCTTAAATGCAGTCTTCACAAAATATATCCTTTATTTTTTGTTGTTGTTGTCTTTCCTAAAGTATATAAGGTGCCCAAAGGGCCCTTGAAGCAACATTTGGTGACACATTTATGCATCAGGTGCCAGATAGTACACAGTGAGCTAGCTGTATACCAGTTTTTTAGCGTTGGTGTCTATAATATTGTGATTTTAATAAAGGATAAGGATATATATATATATATATATATATATATATATATATATATATATATCAAATGTGTGTGTGTATGTGTGTGTTGATTAAAATTTGCATTCCATTGCTTAAAGAGTTAGGGTGTCAAATGCCTTGTTAAATATTTTCTTACCAGCTCGAAAAGGCTTTGCATGCGATGTGATGCCCCGACAATTAAAAGGTTTTGCTTTTAAGATTTCATTTGTGTGTTTTTAGTATATGGTGATTGTTCGGCCACATCGAGCATCTATATAGAATATCATACTTAGTACAGTTAAGTTAATATACTGTAGTATGTTTTTAAATTATGCTTTTAATGATGTTTTATCTAAAAGACACATATGTGTCAGTGATGTGAGTGATGGGACAGCATGTTAGGATAAAACACTCAGATCAGGCCACCCGATGTACATTCATCTGACAGGTGCTTGTTTTATGCACATACAGCTCACAAAAATATATTTATATAGAGAGAAAAGGGAGCTTAGAAGCAAAAAAGTCACACAAATGTAGTTTTTGTAAGTGAAATTATTATTTTGTAACCTGAAATTATTTGAAGGATGGGTATGGAAAGCAGTAGCCCCCACAGAACCAAAAGACAGACTTGACATAAAATACATCATGTAAGACATTACACAATATAAGACACACCACTCAGAATAATACAGCATCTGTGTGAGTGCTTTTGTCTGACTTTGAGGACCCCATCAAGGCGAGTCAGCAGATGTCTACATATAAGTATATGTTTGTGTATGTGTGTCAGTATCTTTATATTTATGAATTTAGAACTCAAAGACTATGGCAGTGTGTTAAAACAATGGTAAAAGCACATGTTAATTCTGTTCAGAGACCAGAATCAGACCAAACCTTGGATGAGCTAATGGCTTATTAATGCACAGGGACCTGGTTTCTAACGTATTCAGATTGTGCATTTAGCTTTTTGCCTCATGATGGGCAATATTAAGCCGAAGTGTGCAGGACCCATTTCCAAAGAGTCGGTTTGTAATGAGAGATCAGAGGCAAGGTTTATCATGGGCAATAAAACATGAGAACTGTGTGTCTGTTAATAAGAACCCAAGAGGATTGGAGAGGGGCGTGAAAAGCGTGGGATCTTTAGATCAAAGCAATGTCTGTGAGGAAGAAAGGAAAGGAAAGAAGGGGGTAAAACAGGAGGAAAGGAAATGTAGGGTTGACAAATAATAGAAAAAAAAGACAAGAAATAGAAAAAATGATGAGGGAGAAATGTATTTTTTATTTAATTTTTTTACATTTACTTACTTCACCCTATTATTATTATTACTTTAAATAGGATCAAGTTTTAATTTTAATATATTAAATTCTCCTAATTTATGATTCCCTGTTCTTTAATATTGTAATACTCACCAATAATTCTGTTGATATGCATTTAAAGCTACAGCCTTAATGTCATTTATAAGCTTTTGTTAAAAATGTATTTGTATTTTTTTAAAGCTGTCTTTTAATTTGTGTATCAGTGTATATCTAACAAATTCCGTAATTGTATCTGTCACTATATTCAAGTACATACAATAAAAATCCTTCAATTAAAAAGGCTTTTATTGACAAATTTAATTAATTTTTCTTTTTTTTATCTGGTTTCAATCTTATTTTAAACTCACTTTAATCTGTGTGTGTGTCTGGAATAACTAATCACTTTTACATCCTGGTTGAATGCAAAAGAAAAACCTAAAGCAGCTTTTCTCTTTTTACAGTAAGTAAACGTTTACCTTCTTGGCTTATATGTTGTATGAGATTAAAGAAATCCACTGCAGTAGGTTGGAGGGAGTGATACATCCTCAGTGACCGATCAAGATGAGTTAAGTTTGCATCTGGTCTCTTAACGTCCATAACTTCATTACTTTTTGCATATTCCATATCTGTAAGGCATGACTCTCCATTACTCGGTGGAATTTAATCATCATGACTGCTCTAATAAAAGTACAACTCACTAATGCTTACCTACAGAGTCATTATACAGTTTGCACCAAGCTATCAAAACTTGATCATACAGCTTTATGCTCTTTGCAGATACTGCTCTCTCTTTAGGAACATTTTTGGTACTGCTATACGTACACACGATGTCCTGTCAGTCCAGACTGTTTCATAATGAAGTCAGGAGTATTCTTCTTTACCTTCAGAGACCATCTCTCCTGAGACTACGTTCTCCTGACAACACTTCCTAAAGAAGATCCCTGACCTGCCCGAACATTTCAGGACTGCACCTGCTTTACTGGGACTCTGTCATTTAAAGATTTAAGTTTATTTTACATTTAATGTATAGACTCTGATGTCTGTTGTTTCTCACTTATAAATAAAAGACATCCAGTTAAAAGACTAAATCTAACTTTAACTCTGAGGCTATGTTAGTTTTCAAACACCTTAATAACTTTAGGTAGTGTAAATTATTAGTTAGTTATTTGGTAGTTTGGTATTAAAGAAACTCACACCTGAGTACTTTAATTTGAAAGTTATGGTATCAAAAAGTTTTAAAATAAAGTTCAATGATCGGTTGAATTGCTTGCTTTATATGTACAATACTGAGACATGCATTTAAATGTACGTGTCTGTTATATTGTAAATTACATTGATTAACTTATTAAATTAAGTCTGATTATTATTCTTATATTTCATTTCAAGCTAGATCTTAAAGAATTGGTTGTAATTACTGTCTAATGTTGACAAGTAATGTTAACAACTCTTCAGCAACAAAAGTACTGGCTGTCCAAAAAGTAGCTAGAAGTCGCTACGTGATCAATTTAATCATTTAATTTGCATGATCAGCTTGGTACATATTGTTGTAATGAGCGATGCTGCTGAGAGAAACGACGTCATGAGAGTCGGAATTTTAAAAAAAAAATTGTCACCCTAAAAATATTTAGAATAGAAAACAAAATCTTAAGTTGATATTTTTTTTTTGTTATGTTTTCATTAACTGTAGTTTGATTTTTAATAAGAAGTCTACAACATGTTACATCACTTCTTGTTCACACTCTTCATTAATGGACATTAATCTGACAGCAAGCCAGTGCTGCATGTGCCAGTGGCAGTTTGCAGAGTTCATTTTCAGTCTGGTCATGGAGAAAAGGCAATCATCTCCTGCTCTGGAAGCAGCGAGGAGCTGGGACTGCTGCTGCGTAAAGACTGTAATGATATGCGCTATTGTAATAATAATATGTCCATGAGATGGCGCTATAACACTGATTGAGACATGCAGTGTAA
>JBAMHV010000001.1:21419620-21438886 GCA_037177535.1 Pseudomugil gertrudae
CAGAAACCGAGGCTTCACCAGAAACCGAGGCTTCACCAGAAACCGAGGCTTCACCAGAAACCGAGGCTTCACCAGAAACCGAGGCTTCACCAGAAGAGCTCGTTCATTCCCGTCTTGTAAAAGACTTCAGTAAAATATTTCCAGTTCAGTCTGTCGCTCAGCTTAAATGCTTCTGTTCCCAGGATCAATATCAGATATATTGTTGCTCTTCCTCCTAAAATCCTTGTTTTTGTGCTGTTCAGATTCAGAATATGTTCTTTTTCTCTGCACCATGCCACAGAGCAGCATTTAGTGTATTTAATTAATATTTTTCTTTGAATTCATACACTCTTTGTCATTGGTTAGGTTACTTTAGTCATCTTTAAAAAAACAGTCTGATTAGTTTGTTTTAAAATAAGTCTGGAAAGGACTGAGCAACACATCTCAGAGGGTTTTATGTCTCATTTTGGCCCATTGTTTCCTTGTGGATTGATGGTTTTAGCTCTCAGACTGCTGCCCACTCTGAAACTCGAGTTTTGGTTTCAGACACTGACAGCAGGCCACAGCCTGTAAAGACTTGTTGTTTTCAACTTTGCAGACATTGCTGTGAAACATTGTGTTTATGTGCTCTGCTCAGATCTTATAGCTGTTTTTGGTCATAGCCAGAGATGGTGATTGCTGGATAAGGGTTTCATTGCAGGTGGTATTACTGGATTTGGCTCTCGCACGCAAAGGTGGCCGTGTTGTGTAATGTGCATGTCTACAAGATTCTTGTCACCAAAATGTCCAGTTTGTGCTACAATAACAATGTTTGGTACAACAGAATAATGCAGGTTATTTGGAAGAACCAGGCTGAGATTAAAAAGGGTTCAGTCACATGAATTGCAAATTGGTTGTGGCTTATTATTAACGAGGTACTCTTTTTAGATCCAAAACATTTTATTAAATAGGCATTTACAACAAATACCTTGAGCCTCTTAAATATAAGATTATTTTTATACATCTGAAATCATGTAATGTCTAATTGTTGCAAAATGTTTTAAACATGATTTTGACCATGAGCACACAATATGTGTGCGTGTCAGGAACCAGTCTGTGTTTAAACAGTTGCCAACAAGGACTACCCGAACACTCCCTACTGCTCTTATCGGAGTTTGTTTCAGCCACCACCACCTTACTTCACCTCTGCATACAAACGGTGCAGCTACACAGGAGGGCAAGCCCTGATAGGACCTCGTTCAAAGGCCGCTTCCTCCCCCTCATCTCTGGAAACGCAAGACGGAAAAGTTCACGGATATGTATGACTGCAGAAACCACTCTGGAGAAGCAAATGTTTACTTTTAAGTGGAAGATAAACTGCGTTTCTTCAGAAAGCACGGCTGCAAAGCCTATCCAATCTGGAACTGTAGGGAACCACTGAAGTTATTTTTGTATCACAGAATGACAGAATCACTTTATACACAATTATTTGTGTATCAGGAAATAATATGATGTGCAGGATTTTAAGACTTTCTACTATAACAGTTCCTTTATACTGGGTTGGCCATGCTTAAAGCTGGAAGCTAAGCCTTTTCCCGTGATTAGTTTATGAAGTTATGTGGCACTGGTTATCAGTGTAAGATTTGTCATCTGCTCAGCTTTGTTTGCTTAGTTAAATTGCATTTTGGAGAAGAGCAGAGGGTGTGTTGCCACCTGCTCTTTACCATTTGTTTTCCTTCAGTAATCCAGTTTTAGTATAATGGTCTAAGGTGGAGCTGAATGAGCAAACATCAGCCTTGTTGTCACTGTGAATAAGAAATGGTGCTGCATGGCTCAGCTTAAAATGTGCTGCTATGTTAATCCATAAAACTTTGGTGTAGTGTAGTTTGTGATTATTCATGTTTACAGTTTGGACTATAGAGGTGTTTGGCATCGAGATGAATGTGCAGCACTCAAGTGGGGGAAAAAGATGATTTGTGAAGAGCTCTGTGTTAAAGTAACAAACGCTAACGAGAGGAGGTCAAGTTTTGGGGTGAAGTTTAAGGAAGTCCTCCCTTTTTTTTTTATTTCTTTTTTTAAAGGGAGAAAAAATATGTACATCTGCCTTCTTTACTTCCAACTGTCAATAAACAAGCAGGGTTTTTTCTATTTAGCCATTCTAAACCCTCTTAATCTGATCCTCAACGTTTACTCATCTATAGGCATTTGTTGCAGGCAAATGGCTGAGTTTTACCTTCCACTGTTATGAAGCATGCTCCAACATGCACGTCTAATGCTCTTTCACCGTTTAAAAGCTTGTCAGAAATGGCCAGTGGCCATGTGAACCAGTCAGTTGCTGAGTTTAAGGTGGCTCCATATCCAGATGATCTGATTGCTAATTTGGGACGGGAACTGATTGTCTGAGGTAGTTATAGGTAATGGTAATGGTGATTTACATCTTCATACACTGAAAATGCAGAGACGCGTTCAAGTATATATTACTTAAGAGGTCTCAGGATACTATGCAGTGATCTGTATCTTTGTTCCTCACGTCTTCTTCACACACTTTGGTAATAAATGCAGCCTAAATGGATCACTTTGATCCAATAGCATCGAGTAAATCATATGTAGCTTCTGCTACATGGGCTCAGATGATTGTAACTGGACATATTTAGTAACCAGTCCTTAGATATTGTCGTTTGGTTTACAAAACTGAAAATCTGAGAAGATATGGGGCTTTTTTGTGGGATGACACCTGGTTTATTCAGAACAAGCTGGGAGGAATTGAAGGTAGGAGTTGGTATACAGAGACTGGTTGCTGTCACCATCCTCTGTATGGTTGCTCCCCCACAAAAAAAGTTGTCTGGTTGTTCCTGTGGCATAAAGAAAAACTGCGATCCTGATGATTAGTTGTGATCAGTCCTTTTACTTTGTCTTTCAAAAGATCTGAGACTAAACATTAAACCGGTTAGACATGTTTCATGTGTGTTGAGAAACAGTCTAATAGGAAACTACCTTCACTCCTGGGACTGGAAGTCTAATTCTACTCTCTTATTCTGGCTCTTGTATAATGTGCATCTGTGTATTAAGGTGCAAAATATTAGCAAGCTATGGAAATAATCCAGTCAATTATCTGGGTTTTCTCTTCCAAGAAAGTTTGATACTTTCTATAAAACTCACAGGTTTTCATGTGATTTTATTATCTTTACAAGCTCTTCTCTGTTTTTGTCTCATTGCACAGTTCCAGCAGTCCGTGTCATCAGAAGTAAAATGCCTCGGCAGGAACTCGTACACAATTTTGGTGGACAGTCCACTTATCATTCGGCAGGCCCTCCACCCCGAAGCCTCCAAAAAGGTGAATTTAGTCTCAAACTGAAGACGTAACTTCTGAACAGGCAAATGTCCATTAAGGAACGTGGAAATATTGACCTTGTTTCTTGTGGGTTTGGCTAATTGAACATTTAGAGTTAAAAAATGTTACTTTATTTTAAAATGACCCATTTGCATTTAATGTTTTTTCTAGTTACTGAACAGCAGCAATGTTTTAACTGCACTAAGCCAATTTAACTTCTTTTCCCTTCTTTTTTTTGGTAAATTGGCTCCGATTTCAGGATCCTGTCAAACTATATGGAAACCCAAAACATGTATAGCTTAAAAAATGTTATCTTCATTGGACTTTAGGACATATCTATAGGACAGGAGGATGTTGGTATAGACATATTGTTACGCTTTTACACTAAATTGTTTTCTTTCTGTTCTTTCCTCTCTAGAATCTCGTTCTGCCAGAGTGTTTATTTTCATTTGTGGACATAAGGAAGGAGTTTCAGAAATGCTGCCCAAATGCTGGTCCTGTGCAGAAACTCACACTGGCCTCCATGTTGGAATGTATCCTTTGTGTGGGTGAAATTACAGACATAAACAGACATTTTAATGGTTGCAAAAATAAATCTTAACATGCAATACGGAGTGTGAATAGATAAAGTGGGCAGCCACCTTAACTATGTGCACAGATGTTGGTCTCCCTGCAGCATCCGAGCAGGTGACGGGGGTGAGGGAGCTGAGAAGCATGGTGCAGTTAACACTCTGTATCCTACAAGAGCCCTACAGTAAGTCTTATCAAATCAGCTCTTTGTCATCACATCTGAGTGTATACTCCCAAACAGCACAAACCTTTATTCATCATTTGACACCGTGATGAACAGAAGTAAGATGACTCTTGATGGGTAAAAGTGCAGATAAATCAAACTCTAATCTAAAAGGTTTCATCTTGACTGTGTCTGTCCCCTCTGGCTTCACTCTCGTAATAACAACCAAGTACGTATCTGGGTGTGTTTGTGTTTTAAAAGTCACACAAACATCACGTAGGCAGCAGAGCAGACCTCTTCCCTATATGGAGATGATCTAAAAACACATTTAATGTCATTCTGTATTTTTTTTCTTAGATCATGACTTCTCCTGTTATGAAATGGTGAACTACAAGTTTGACTCTGGGACATGGTATGTAAATACTTAAAGTATACATTTAGCACTTCTGTCTGTGTCTTTTTGCCACACTTGTTACACCTGTTAGCCAGCAGTACTTAAAGAATGACAACCCTCCTCAGATCTCAGACCTCAGGCTCTGAGCATTGATTACAGCAACAAAAAAAACCTCAAGTGTGTTATTAAAGCTGTCCAACTTTGCCATCAAGTGCTTACCTGGATATTTAGTAGCAGGGCACTAGATCCTGCAGTTTTCAGAGCACCAAAAACCCGTCACCCTGACAACCCTGGCATCAAACCATGGGAGTGCTACTGTGTTTAGCACTTGATGTGAGTGGTGTGTGTGTGTGGGCCGTTTGTTCAAACTTTAATCTGCAGGAATGTGAAAAGTTTCCTGGTTGATTTTAAAGTCTCACAATTGTCCTTTATTTTTCTCCTACGTGCTCTTTGCTTCCCAGCAGTAAGACTGAGCCAGTGGACAGCGAGACGGTGATCAGAGCACGGGGGCTTCCATGGCAGTCCTCGGACCAGGATATCGCTCGCTTTTTCAAAGGTCTCAATATTGCCAAGTACGTTGGATATTTTTAAAGTATTTTCCAACATCTTCATTACTCGTATTACGCTAAGTGTAAAGTTTTATATTAGAATATAATATGCTGCTTGTAAAGGAGCTGCTAATGGAGTTGGAGATTCTGAGGTTTCAACAAAACCTCTAAAACACATTTTTGTATTTTTCAACCGTAATGAAGATATAATTTCTCCAATTACCTGAATGATTGTTGGCATCATTGTGATTATTTAAATTGGTGTTAAATTGTAACTAGTTTAAAGATTGTGAAACTGGATTAGTTGTTTTAAATTGAATCCAGTGCCGGAGTCAGCTCAGCAGCATGTTATCGGCTGAAGTACATAAAGCATAAGATGTGTGTGAGTTTGTTTTTTATTATTTATTTATAAACGCAGTGTGTAAAAATGGTTGTGTACTGTTGCTTTCTTCTAAAACCAGTCAAGCTGTCTTTCCTGTTTTGAACCACTCTCATTACATAACTGTTGGAGTTTGTGTTGTTATACAAACTTGTCACAGAATAAAGTGGCTGAAGAAGTGAAAATATTGGTGTTCTACATGAGGGCAAAAGTTTGGACACATCTTATCTGTAGATCTTCTTTACTGTAGCTCTCTATAAATGATGGTTTTTACACAGAGGGATCTGTGCTCCTGTGTTTCAGAGGTGGTGTGGCTCTGTGTCTAAATGCTCAGGGAAGACGGAACGGAGAGGCTCTGGTTCGTTTCATCAACTCCGAGCATCGAAACCTCGCCCTGGAGCGCCACAAACATCACATGGGAAGTCGTTACATTGAGGTTGGTTTCTTCACTCAGTCATTTTTATGGCTGTGAAGCTGAATCTGTGAAATATTTCTAAATGTTTTTTCCAGTTTTATTGAATTGGTATATGTTCCATCCTTTATTTGGATTTAGATGTTGGTGTGCTTTCTCTGCAGGATTTTTAAAAAGCTAAATCTAGTTTTGTCTGTATTTTTCAGGTCTACAAGGCCACAGGAGAGGAATTCCTCAAGATTGTTGGAGGTGAGGTTTCAGGGTTTTCTTTTTTTAGCCGTTTTTGCATGAAGAGTCATCGTGAAAGACTTTCTGTTAGAACAAAGAAGCATTACCTTCCTGTCACACTTCTTTTAAAAGTGTGGCTCTGTAGTGCATAGTGGCTCTTTCTCCTGTTACCTGTGTCTTTGCCTCATCCCAGTGACTCCCTGGCAGCTTTCCTCAGGTTAATAAAAGACACTTTGTGAGATGCATCCCCCATCCCCCCTCACCTCCTCGTCCTCAGGCCAATCCCTCAGAGGCCAGAGAGAAATTTCACCCTGGGCTCATAGCTGCTCACCTGTTAAGATCAGGCTTTAGCTTTGTTCCCATGAGGCCGAGGGCTGACGCTCGGTGAAAGGACCGACTCAGTGCTGATGCAAAAAGGGGTGTGAAGAGACAAAGGTACAGCCCGGGGCCTCTGAACCGCTAAGCAGCGGCCAGCAGTTACACGGAACAGAGATAGCAGACAAAGAGGCACAGTCACTCGCACCAGATAACTTACAGTGGCTGCTAGTCGATCCCTGGACTTTACTCAGATGAGTGCAGATCAATACAGATTGACAGCACACTGGACTTTAAGCACATAAATCAAACGGTCAAGACAAAGATTCCCATCTCACAGTAATCACAAATAAGTGCAATGTGCATGATTAGTCGTCTCTGAAACACACACTAGCTGTTTTTTTTTTAACAAATAGAGAATTCCCTGCTGTTGCTCAGGAGGTTTTTCAGTGTTTTGCAACGTTATACAAATATGAACGCTCCCTAAATGTCCTGGTTAGTCAGTGAGAGGAGGCTACTTCAGATACATAGACTCTTACTTCAAACATTATATGGCTACATAAAGTTTAGAGGAACATGATCTAAATAAAAGAAATGGACTATAAACCAAATATTGATAACTTTAAGGAGGTGTCAATGACTTGAGCTGTCAATCTAGGATGAGTGGGCCAAATGGTACCTCACTGCAGGCACTGGATCCAAGCCAGCCTGTTTCCCCTGAAATAAAACTTTTTTTTCTGCTTTAATATCTTAATTTGGTTTTTGCTTTAACAGGAAAATGGATGCAATTTTTATTGAATGAAATTTAAAAAACACAATAACAAAGACTGACAGGATTTAACCACATGCCTTTATTGTGGATGAAGATGCATTTTTTTGTGTTTAGGAGGTTTGGGAGATGTTTTAACAGTATGATGAAGGGGAGGCAGCGGGGGGGCGCTTCCATCACACCTTCACCCATGATGTCTCCATTTATTACAAAACTTCCCTTTACACCTGTTTTTAAGCAGTTTCGCGATAAATTAAAATGTTTTGCAGCAAACTTTTCTTTTCATGATGATATGATCATTATGAGAAAACACTGTCATGTCAGTTATTCAGGATACTAAATGATGCAAGCATTATGTCAGCCTCTTTTATCATTTCACTACTTTGGATGCACATATAAAATGTCTCAACTGATCACAAAACCTTTATAAATTCTGTTAACCACGAGATGTCCTGATGACACTGCATTGTTTAGAGACAGCAGGCTAATATGCTAAGCTTGAGTTAACAGATAATTTTTTACAGTGTAGTTATACTGCCTCCTGTTTTAGAAAACAAGCTGCGTGAACCTAAAATCTTTTTACTATCAAATATTTCCACTCCTCTGACTTTTAGGAACATCTAATGAAGTGGCCCAGTTTCTGTCTAAAGAGAACCAAGTAATCATCCGTATGCGTGGTTTGCCATTCACCGCCACTCCTCAGGAAGTCCTGTCCTTCCTTGGTTCGGAGACCCCAGTTACAGATGGTGCAGAGGGTCTGCTCTTCGTCAAGTACCCTGATGGACGGCCCACTGGTGATGCCTTCGTGCTCTTCTCTTGTGAAGAGTATGCCCAGAATGCCCTGAAGAAACACAAGCAGATCCTGGGGAAACGGTATATTGAGCTGTTTCGGAGCACTGCGGCGGAGGTGCAACAGGTGATTTCTTTCTGTTGTTTGGGCTGAAACGGTTTTTAGCTGTGGAATAGAAGAAAAGAATCCTGGGAAATTTATTACAACAAATGGGGGTAAATGTGCACATGTACGACTAAGTGGATGTTGAAAGGCCACTGATGGCACAGAGACCAGATCTCCATGTTCTGGGATTCTAAAAGTCAGTATTACTGAAAATGGAGACCAGAACTTTTCCCTTTTTTTTTTTTAAAGTGTTTTTTTTTTTAAACTTGTTTGCATCTTGTGGAAATGCAGTAAACAGTTTCTTTTGCTTTGTCAGTCATGAGTTTACTTCTAAACTTGTGTTTCACAGGTCTTGAATCGTTACATGTCCACACCTCTGATCTCAACGCTTCCCCCTTCACCCATTGTACCCGTCCCGGTCCTCGCCACACCCCCGTTCCTCCCAGCGGCCAGCAGTTCTCGCGACTGTGTACGACTCCGCGGTCTGCCTTACACAGCTGGCATTGAAGACATCCTGGAGTTCATGGGCGAGCACACTGTAGACATCAAACCTCATGGGGTCCACATGGTCCTCAACCAACAGGTCAGATTGGTGGGGGTCTTTTCTGGTCTCAGAACTTTGCGGTGCATCTGAGGTAAATTCTGTTGTCAGATGACGGCACAAAATGAATAAAAAACCTTGTGATCCCATTATTAATCCAGGGTATAAGGGCTTTAATAAACGGTTAAAAATCAAGTGTTGCCCACCATGTTTTTGTTCAGACGGCACCACTTCTGTGTGGCTGATATGACCTTTAATTTATTCCAACCGTCTTCCTCTTGGTGCAGGGCCGGCCCTCTGGGGATGCTTTCATCCAAATGAAGTCACCTGACAAGGCATTTTTGGTTGCCCAGAAGTGTCATAAAAAGACAATGAAGGACCGGTATGTCGAGGTCTTCCAATGCTCTACAGAGGAGATGAGCATTGTTCTAATGGGAGGAACACTGAACCGCAGCGGCCTCTCACCTCCACCCTGTAAGCTTCCCTGTAAGTTAACATCACCTAATAACAGTCATTAAGAGCACATGTGTTTATGCTGTTATATTTTATTTACTGCTGTCAGGAAATGTATGATGCAACTCCAGCAGCATCATTCATCACTGGAAGAGATCGAGCCTAAAAAAGCACAATTGTTTTTTATTTGTGTGTTTTTTAATGGAATTGTTTGAGATATTAGGTTATTCTACTTTTATCTAAACTACAAATGCAGCTGAAAGTTTTTTCTTTGTACAAAAAAATCTTGCATCACACCTGAGCAAGGTCAGTGGTGTGTGTTGCATGGCTGACACTGAAACATACCACAGCTGCCCACAGCCTCAAACAGATAGTGGTTGTTTGTATGTAAATATGTCCTTAGTTTCAGTTTTGTGTTTGCATTGCAGCTTGAAGGACACACTGAGCTTTGGAAATGAAGCTGTCAAAGTCCACATGCTGTCACAGCCATGAAGTATGTGTGGTATAAACTTTAATCCAGCTCTACCAGCTGGATTGACCAACACGTTTCTTGAATCTGCAGTTTTCTGTTCAGTTTCATGTAATTATGGTTGAATTTGAGTTGTAGTCCTTTTGTGGAGGCCTGACAGAAGGTCCAGTATCAGCTGAGAGAAAAGTTACTTTGAATATTTAGATGTTTGAGAACCACAAACATGCTGCATCACACCTGCTGCATTGACTCAAATCAATGGGTAATTAGCAGACTTGTGCAGAGTTTGATGTAATTAAGTCTGTGAGTCAGGTGCGTTGCAGCAGGGTAAGTCTTAACACATGCAGGCTTACGGCCCTCGAGGATTGGAGTTTCCCATCCCTGTGTTAGAGGACTGATGGAAGGAGGGAAATGAGCATACGTCAGTGCTGTTTAAATGTAAAGATGTATTTTACTTTGAAATGTAAAAGTGAAAAGAAAAACAGCTGAACTATTGTCATGGCATGCATAGCTGGTTTACTGGCATTCTGGGTATTTATGTTTTTTATGTTTACAATAAAATGTCCACTGTATGTTTAAAAAAAAAACAAAAAAAAAAACATGGTTGGCATGAGTATTGCATCTAATTTTCTTTGTGAAGGGAAAACTTCTCAGTTTTTACGGTGATATTTCCTGTTAGTTATTGAGTATAATTCAGGTTACTATCTCTGATTTAGGTTTTTGCAAACAATACACTGAAAGTGCAACATCTTTAGTTTACAGTCTCTAAGAAAAACAGTAATTAAGCAATTAGCAGATTTATTATGAGTCTGCAGCCTGTGTTTTCATCTTCTCTTTAACTTTAATTTCTTTATGCATATTGATTCATTTGTAAACCCTGAGAGTTTGACTGAATGTAATACTAAACACATTGTTTCTGTACAGTTTTTTGCATACAAAATGAAAAAGTTCTTTAGATTACTTAGTGTTTTAATATATTTGTCTCTTTTTATAGGCTTGTCACCTCCCACAGCCTATGCAGCCTTCCCCTCTTCACCTGCCATCCTCCCAGAGGCCCTCTACCAGCCACCCCTGCTAGCAGCTCCCAGACCTCCTCAGACCACAGTACACAGCCCTGCCCACCCGTTTGCTTACTACCCTCCCCAGCCACATTTCTACATGAACATGAACATGAACTATACAGCTTACTACCCCAGGTTTGTACGACTGAGCGACAACAACAAACTGTGATTTAGAGAAGCGTAAGCGGTATGGTTTCAAAGTCTCCCCTCTGGCTTTGTGTCTACTTTTACTCCTGTTTGTGTTGTCCAGCCCTCCAGTCTCTCCCTCCACAGTTGGCTACTTCGCAGCTCCATCTGGAGCAGTAGCAGCTGCAGTTGCAGCTCAGCCTCACCATGCTGCTGCCGGTGCCCCCACCATGCTGCCTCAGCCGGGTGCCCTGGTCAGGATGCAGGGTCTGCCCTACAACACGGGAGTCAAAGACATCCTCAGCTTCTTCCAGGGATACCAGGTCAGTGAGATACAGTTGTAGATGAAAGGGTGTGTTTGTGTTTTGAAAGGATGTGTGCAGCTTTGTACTTATAAAACCTGCTGTTGCGTGCGGTTTTCAGCTGTATAAGAAGTTTTCATATTTACAGAAGACCCCTCCAGCTCTGTGCTATTTGTTTTAATGCTGATCAGGACAACCGTTTTTACCTCTATCTACAAAGCTTCTAGCTTGATGGACTACTTCTCATTACAAAATCACACCATTATACTGTTGAATTAAGGAACGTGTGTACACTTATGCTCTTTCCCTCCTTCCTTTTTGCCTCCCATATTTTTCACTGCCAGCCCTAATTAGGTGGAGGCCCCTGAAGCAGGTATGAACCCTGACAGGTGTGACTTTCAGATAGTCTGCAAGTTGAGGAGAGGGAGGGTGGAGTCTGTGGTGGGGGGAGGGGTGTGTGGCTGTTGTTGTTGGGGGTTAATCTTGGGTGTGCTTTTGGTCTTCATGGCTCATGTCATCCAACACTGGTACAACCCCTATATTTGAAAGAGCGTGTGTATTCACACCAAATAAGATTTTGTGTTTCACACTGAACATAAGAACGGAGGAGGAGTGTACACTGTGTGTATTTCAGTTCTGACTGTTGGCTGAACTGATGCAATTGTATCCATAATGGTGTGTGTGTGTGTTCTGGCTACAGCAGCGTCTTTCACACAGACCCTGGCTGAGAAAACATTTCAGTGCTATTAATTCCCATTCTGTAACACTGTGTAGATCAAATAACATTTTCACACAATATTAGTTGCTTGTTTTGTTTTGGTCACCCTTTCTTAGCACCTCTGAGGGTGTGTACATCTTCTGTGTGTAAAGCTGTGTATTGGTTATGTGTGCAACATTGTGAAGGCCTCCCAGCCTGACTGTGTCCATCGTTATGCTATCTGTAGTACGCCCCTGACGAGTACAGCGGCGTGGTTCAGATGAGCGAACAGGCCAGGAGTCTGATTCAGCCCAAAGAATGGCTTTGTCTTTAGGGACACGCCACAAGGTAAGAAGGGCCTCCACAGCAGAGGCAGAGTGGAGAGTGGGGGCTTTTTCTCTGCTTGAATAACATCTGCATGTCTGCAGAAACTAATAACAAACGTTGCTTATAATTTAAGATGAGTGCCGAGGTGTGGATCTTCTGTTCAGTACTACCTCTCTGACTTTTTAAAACTCAAACACATTTAATGTGCACTAGCAAAGCTTCCACTCACCTGAGAGGTCACTGATTTTTACTTATTTTTAGTCACCAAATTTAAAATTTCTTCAACTGGAAAGCATGTTTTTAAACTAATGCTTGTATTTGACACATCTTGCACATATCTTAAATATAACAGGGAGCAGATTTAATGAAACTGGTTGTTTGACCTGTTAGTTATTTGTGTTTTTGTCCCATTTTGTATAGAAAAATAATAAGTTTAGCCATCAAGGGTGAAGATGTTGGCCCAGCATGTCACATTGCTGCTCTTGACATGTCACATGTTATTTTCATGTTGTTTAAATTCTTCTTAATGAAGGAAAAACCAGAACTGCTTAGGAGATAAATACATTTAAAAAAAACATCTTAAAGATGGCCCTAAAAACGGCAAATGACTTGACTTACATAAGTCCTGACTTCCCTTGAAGCTCGAACATGAGAGAATTAAACTGATAAACCACCCGTGTACCTTTTGGTACAGTGATGTTTGCTCAGTTCTCATTAGATCCACATCTGCTGTGCTTCTCTTCATTTAGTCAACTAATTAATCATTTATGTTTTTAAAAATCCAATCACTGCTGGTTGAAAACATATATTTTAAGGCAGCCATCGCTGAGAATTAGGGGTAGTAATGATGAAAGTGCTTCACTATCATATCAACCTGTCATTTAGCTACAAATGGTTGTGTAGGAAAAATGCAGCAGCATGTTGGTCTCCATTTAAAAACATAAAACAGCTTTTTAATGGTCATTATCTTCAGCATTTCCAGTGAGCATCATCTCGCCTTCAGTCTGCATGTCTGAACTCTGTGGATTTTACTGCTGATGTAATCTGTTCATTTTAAAACTGCACGTCTTACTAAATCAGTTTTTGTACTTCTGTGTCAAACTTGACTTCAGTACATGATGTGAATGCATGCAAGCTCGCGTGTTCACACACATCTTCCCTGCCTGCCATGTGGTTTTTCAGGTCTTTAAGAACCATCGTACTCTGCTTTAATTCCTAACTCTGCCCTCCATACTGTGTGCTTGCTAACTAGACTTAACTAATTGTCCCAGTGCATGATTCTGCCTCCGCTCTGTGGGTTCCCCCTGCTGTTTTAGTTTTGCACTGCAGTAAAATGACTTCTTTTTTTCTTTTCTTTTGTCTGTCCTAGTTGCTGCCAGATGCCATACTCATCTTGTATAACTTCAGTGGCCAATGCAGCGGCGAGGCTTTGGTTACCTTCCCTACCGAGGAGATTGCAAGGCAAGCTGTTGCCGAGCGCTCAAACCACCCTTTCTATGGCCAACAGATCCAGCTGGGTTTGTGTAACTGAGCACTCGTCCTCCATCTCTTTCCACCTTTTGTCTCCTGCGGAGGACCCGTCTGTGTTCTCTTCTTCAGCGAGAGCTTCAAACTCCAGTTCTTTGCAGAACATCCATTGAAACTTTTTCCTTCTGCATCATCTCCTCTTCAAACATGCTTTTGACAGTGGCGTTCCTGTCACTCCGGAGGCTGCTGTTGGATATGAAGCAGCTGAATGTTGGACCGTGGATTCTATGTAAAACATTTCTGAATGTTTGCTCCTGCTGTTGGAAACTGGTTGTAAAGAAGAGATGCTCCGGATCTTGGCTTTGCTCAACCAAACATGCAGATATATTTATCTTGTATATGTCTCAGATAAAACTGTACAGATGTGTGTCCTGAAATGCTTGACAACCTCTACACAAAAATCATTTATGTATTTCTAAAGTTTCACTCTTAAACCACTTAGACTTTGTTTATGGACATTTGTGTTAGCGCTTTGTGTGTGTGTGTGTATGTGTGTGTGTGTGTGTTTTGAAGTTCATCATTTGATGGCCTCCAGCTATGTAGTGGTGTGATTGAAAAGAAAAGAGCCATAAAGACTAATTTAGACTACTGAATCAGAATTCTTGCACCGTAACGAGTTCATTTTGAGTATTGTGAGATTCTGGGACTACCTTATGCAACACTACACCCCAGTCGTGCAAGTGTACCAACCACTCTGACTTTAATTTTGTTTTGTTACACTCTGCATGTTGTCCCATTTACACATTTTCCAAGCACTACAGATTTCCGTTTGTTCCCCTCAGAGATGAACTGTGCATCTTTAGCAGCTTAGAGACTAAATAATTATTTTATGAATGCCATTTATTTCTGAAATTGTTATAAAGTGTAAAACAGTTTTTCCTTAAATATTATTTTATGATCAACAGCAGTGATTTTCTTCAGTCCCCCCCCCCCCTCCCCCATGACTATTTACTGTCAGTCTGCAGCGTTTTATTCCTGCATAGAGAAATGAGCTGCCATCGCTCTGCAGGTGGGAGTCCTGCTGACAGCTGTCTTAGTTTTTCCATCGGTACTGTGCAGAGTGCAATGCTGGCCCTAAGGTGGCGTATCAGCCTCTGGTGGCAGAGGAGATATTTCTTTTGCGAGTGTGAGACTTGCATGAATTTAGATTTATGTACGCTGTAAACAATAAAAACGCTGACAACTATTGGTGTTTGATTTCTTATTCAGAAAAAGAGTTGGTGAATGAGTTACTATCTTAAATCAGAATTGTTTTAAAGGTCAGAGGTCACACCCTCTTTATCAATGTCTCTTTATCAGCTGGTTCTGTGTAAAACCATACATTTCTGTGTTTAGTTCAGAACTAGGCATGTCAAACTATACCCGCCAAAGCAAAATATTTAAACCCTTCGGCCAAAACAAAGAAAATTTAGATATCCATTTATTTTCTTAATTGCTTATCCAATTCAGGGTCACAGGTAGCTGGAGCCTAACTACCACACACATATTAATTCCTATGGAGAATTTAGAATAACCATTAACCTAACATGCATGTCTGGATAGTGGGAGGAAGCTGGGGAACCTGGAGAGAACCCACGCTAACATGGGGAAAACATGCAAACTCCACACAGAAAGGTCACTGATGGGACCTCTTGTAGCTGAGGCTCAAAGTTAGCACTGTGTTCTCACAGCGAGAAGGTTGCTGCTCCACCGTGATTTAAGATATTTGAATAGAAATGTGCTGTAGGTCCATAACGTATAAAAATAACATATACTATTTAGGGCATGCTGTAAGAAGCTGTTTTCAGTAGTGAAACATGTCATTTCAGCTACAGCAGTCAGTAATTTCAGCTTATTTGCTTATCCAAAAACATTTCCAGGGCACATTCCCTGAATACTTGTAAGCTATGGGGTGTGAGAAGGCGTTACATAACGTCAGGAAACTCTGAAAGAAAGGCACGTTTTTTAATATAAAGATGAAGAAACAGACATAAATCCAGGACCGAGTTTTCTCTTTTATTGACATACACTACGTAAGAGCCTACAGAATGATGCAAGGTATTATTCCCTTTGAATAATTTCAAAAAGCACTGCAGTCTTAAAAATTACAAAAAATGTTAAAATACAAAATATACAAGAAATGACAATACAAGGCTTGGTAAACATGAGCTAAACCTGTATTTCCCTTTTAATTTACATACACACACATTTCATATATATATATATGTATATATATATATATATATACTCACACACACACGCGACAGACATCCATACATGTCTTCAGCCTTTTAGGAATGAATTCCATTAGAAAGTATCAAAAATAGTTGTACAGTCTCTGTAGCTTTACTCTCATGTAAAGTGGGAACACATTGTTCGGTCTTTGGTTGTGATGGACGAGGACGGCAGCCAGAGTTTACTGTCAATGCTGGTTTTATTTATTTTGTTATTTGTTTCTTTCTTGACTCAAGTCTCATAAGCTGTAAAACCAACTTTTATTTCTATTCTCCCACCTAACCTTTGTGTCCCCAAAACAAAACAAACAATAATAACTGTTGCTGACGTATGTCGTCGTCTTTAGGAGAAAAAAATAGAATAAACCCAAAACTGCATACACACAAACATAAACTGGTTTTCAAACAAGAGTTAAGGCATCCTAATATTCACAAAGTGACATGATATTCTCACTGTATGACACTTTCTCTCTTTTTCTTTCTTCTGTCCAGCCCATAAGCAACTTCACAAGTAGTTTATGATCTCATGTTTGTGTCACACGTTTGCATAGCCTAAATACATCTGTGTGCTTCTGGTATTGAAAACAGGATTCTCAGAATTCCTGACTTCTCTACAGGATTTTTGGTACAATCCATCCTCACGTGCATTCACAAGTACACACACAAACACACACACCTACAACTGAGCCTGTTAAGATGCTTGCACCATGTCTTCCATCCACATATTTAATCAAGCACCTATAAGGCTACAGTCTACCTCTACAGGCATCATGGTTATTTTTTTTCTCCTTTTTTCTATTTAAAGGCATTAAGCAAAGTTTTAATGCATAGCAGAATCATTTTCACCAGGAAACTGAATTCACATCACTCTAAGCAACACTCCTCAGCTTTAACATGCAGGAGCATTATTGTCAATCTTAAGGCAGAAAAAAAAGCCAAAATAAAAACCAGCATCTGTATCTGTTCAGATCTACCTCTGGCCATTTTATTGCTACCATACAGGCACTACTTATCTGTCAGAGTAGGAAAATGAACATGTCATTATGTGTATAGAAGCAATTCTGGAAACACTTAAGAAGTCTTTGATTGTTGACAGCAAGCGTTGATTGTTGCAAGCGGGGAGATGTGGAAGACCCCATTACATCCAGATGTTGCTGTCTGGACTGAGATTTTACCTTGTTCATTACAGACGAGGACACAATACATGAATGCAATATATAGACATCATTACGTATAAAACACTTTCACAACTTTTGTCAGATTATTTCCCGCTCAATGTTGCCTAGGCTGTCATTTCATCAGAGATGCAGGAAATACAAGGCACGCAAAGGCCCCTGGGATACTCGTGGAGTTGATGCGTGAATAGAAATTTCAGAGGCAGAGCACTCTGTCTCTGTGGACCAATAAAAACGCTTCCCTGAAACACAGAAATAACGGCCAACTTTAGAAATGGTCAAACACATCTGCCATTGGGAGTTGCGCATCTACTTGTGAAAACAATGAGAACTAACAGAAAGCTTTTGCGACCATTCAAAGCTACGAGACATCAATAAGGCATTTGTTCAACTCAAGGAGCGTGAGGAGACAAAGGGGGGACACTGTGGATCAATGTACAGATATCTATACAGCTGCATGGTTACTAAAAGTAGTGGAATGTTGCATTTTGCAGATCATAGACCAGCAACACAGAACTTCAGACCCGCCGTTTATTCTCTGGGGTAGTTCACGTGTTTCAGACAGGAAGCCGTAGAAGCTGAGAATCTTCTGAAAGATCTTTCTCCTTCTTTTAAAGATGGGTCACCTGATTGTTCACGCAGGTTTGATTTGTTATTTCGGTTTGGAGTCGGGCCTTGCCTTGCTTCTATGGAGAATGTTTTCTAGCATCTGGGAGCTTCAACAATGTTGCCTGAGAGCTGTGTGCTACGTCTTTATTCATCAAAGTCAAGTCACGCTGGTGAGAGGCCGAGAGCAACGCCCCCATTGCTGTGTTGTCTCCTTACAACGAGCTCCAAGCTCACAGAGGTGGAAGCCGATTGGTCAGGAAGACAGCGGGTGCTTCGAAGGGTCAGACGGTCAAACAGGTTTCGGGTTTTACAGACGACTGAGAACAGCTAAGAGCTCGCCTCTGATTCCACGCACATGTTTCAGTTTGATCTGAGCTAAGTCGCCAGTTTTTGTCTCCAAATGTGAGATGGAGCATAACTTTAAATGAAACCTTTCTTCGGGCTAGAGGTCTTTCACAACTAGTTTGTCTGGTCTCTTCAGCCCTCCTCTTCCACCAGGACCAGGTCTGGAGTCCACGTTAAGCCAAGAGCTGGACAGATGATGTGCGAGCTGAGCTACGACTGGGTGTGAGCAGACGGAGGACCATGAGTTCTGGGGGACTGGGACATGTCTCTGCCGATGATCTCATTTACTGTGAAGATAAAAAAAAAAAGCAGAATAAACTTGAATCCATCTAACAACACACTTTGGTGCAGATGATGTCACTGCCTTTAGACTGAGTGGTACAGTCTGGGTTTGATATATTATTATATCAGCAGGAGATACTCGGATAAGTCAGCAAGCATGTTAAAATGTACATTTAGGCTTATACATGACTGCTCTTGTGGTATTGATACTTTTTCTTGGTTTAAACGTGCAAATAAAAGGAAAATCCATTTACAAAATAAATGTATACATAATTAGAAACAAAGCTACAAAATGGACAATATGGTCGAAGTACAAAGAGACGAACTTCAAGCATATTTTATTATTTTTTAATATTATTCTTCTGATTGTTTAGGTCTTAGTGATTTTCAGAAAATAAGGTGCATTGCAAAAAAACTGGTTGTGAGATGCGTATCTGCAGATCAGTGAATTCATATTTAGGGTCAAACTATGGTTTTAAAATATGCAACAAATCCCAGCAGTTGAGAGACTAACATAGTTTCATGTTGTTAATTGTTTTTTTTCTTTTAGATGAATCATTATTATATCTATATACTATCTGCAGCTTTAAAATAAAGTATTTTTCCTTTTCCATCTTCCAGGCCAAACCTAGACAATACACCTTTCCTTCCAGCAGAGGGCAGTGTAGCTCCACACTGTTTAAACAGATCAAACTTTCACTACTAAAAGCTCTGAGGTGGAAAAGCTGAAACAGACCGGCAAACTCAGAGGTTGTAAAGTCACTGCTCTGAAGTGAGATGTAATCATTCCTGACATAACAAATGAGGGAAACTACTCCATTTACTGACTATGTCACCTCTGACCTTTGTTTAAGTCCAAGAAATGTTAGCAGTTAGCGTAGCACATTGATGCTGGTAAACACACACCCATGTAGCTGGCCAAGCAGCACAGTTGTCCATTACTTCATTAGGGCATTAATGGTAGTTCAGTTTATTTCCTCAGGCCTCTTCATGGAGTTTGTAGGAGAGAGAGGGAGAGAGAGAAAGAGAGAGAGAGAGAGAGAGAGGGAGAGAGAGAGAGAGAGAGAGAGAGAGAGAGAGAGAGAGGGGGGGGGGGGGGGGGGGGGGTGTCCCCCTTTCCAAACCCCCTTTCCCCCCACCGGGCCCCCCCGACAAACCCGGTTTTCCCCCCCCACTC
>JBAMHV010000001.1:21438986-21483603 GCA_037177535.1 Pseudomugil gertrudae
GTGTTGTTTATGAATAAAGTTGGGATGGACCTTGTTCAGGTGTTGTTTATAAATAAAGTTGGGGTGGACATTGTTAAAAACACAGTTGATCCCAGAGAGGCACTCAGGCAGAGCTAGGTGTGCCAACTCAGCTAGAGCTTGATTTGAAATAAATAACAGCTAAATCTTTCTCTGTGCTGCAGCTTGTTTTTCAGCCAGCATGCGTGATTGTTTTACATCTGCTGCCTCCATTCACTACTTTTACACTGGGACCACAAGAAGCTGCAGGGAGCTAGTAAAAACTGCAGCCATGAGGAAAACCAGCATCAAATACTTTGACATGGTGAGAAAGACGCGTGGACAGGGAGACACAGAGGACATTTGATAAAAAAGTATGGGAAAATGTCTCTCGTTTCCACTGTAACACGTAAGGGCCGTCCTTTGACTTCTTCATGTGGTTTCCCCAAGAGTTTTTATATGTGACAATGAAAGGTCAGACGTACGCGGAAATCGCACAAACCAGGCAGGGCAAACTGGTTTGGGAGGGTTGCAGCAGAGACCTCTGGCCCAGTTTGGCAACGAGAGACCTGTCTGTGCATGACAGTCAAAATGCAGCTGTACTCTGAGCTGTAAAATCTACATTCCCCAGGACATCATAAACCAAGGTTTTACTGTAACTCTGTTTTAAAAACTAACAAGAGATGGCAGGGGGTGACCCAGTCAACGATGAGCAAATAAATCCAGCTGAGCATGTTTCAAGAGAAAGAACATATTTACATCCACGCTTCAGTATCTTGATGACTTCATTAAAACGTGGTGTCATGAGTTACACAACTTGGTCACAAGCTAACCGAACTAAACTTGGGCCACAGCCACTTTTTCTTTCTTCATATTAGACATTATTCCTTCAGCATTGTTAGTGTTAGTTTCAGAACCAGCAGGTTTACTGCACTGGTGTATATTATTTGTGTTTTCTGCTGCTTGCTTTTGTGTCTGGCCACCATCACTCACATCATCCTGTTAGCGTGGGAGGCTCTTCCTTTCCCATGTCAACCATGTTCACACACACTGTCACTCGCAGAACCACCACGCACTTATGAGACTACCGTGCGACTATCAAAGCAAACATTTACCGTTGCATATGCAGTGTAACACAGAGGCGTAACGCATGACAAGTGGGCCATTTCATCAATTTTGTCACACAGTTCCACGTGTGAAACAAAACTGATGGTGGACGGCAGATCTCCTTTAAAGGCTGTGAGCTTTTGAGAGACGAGCGTTGCAGCTGGGCTCGAAGATAAACAGCATCTTACAGCTGTTAAGAGAGCGGCACAGCAGCTGTATCGATAACGCATTATAGCAGAGAGTTGCCCTTCTTTATGTCCGGCTTACACACCATCGCCTCTGACACTTTTAATCCACATTAAACGAGGGGGAAAGAACTTGATAGTGTTGCAAAAGAAGGTATCAGCAGTTTGTTACAATATTCCTGTCCCCATCACAGAGTGGTGTTCACAGGCCTGACGGAGGCCTTCTGCATAAGTCAAGTGGTAAAAGTGCTTTGGTGTGTTTATTCACAGGAGTCTTTCTGCTCCAATACCACAGTAATATGAGTGACATTGTGTGAAGTGCGACAGACCGACATTAAGTGGGCGGCTGCAAAAACATATCACTTTCCGCTGTACTGATTAGATTGTTGCAGAGGCAAACATTAACCCATGGACTGATAAATAACTCAAGAGGAGACAAACTGAGGCCAATTAGCATGAAATATAGTGAAAAGCTGCAACGCAACCAGGCGCAACTTCAGAGTAACTCATCTTAATTTGATTCACTCAGTTTTCTCATAAAAGAGGCGAAGGGAGCGCCTTCCCCACATGATTCGTCAGAAGTATGTTTTTCATTTTGCTTCACTCCTGCTATTACAGATGTACAAAATGTAAATTTGGATAATCTGATTTGGGGCCATCAGAAAGGAAGTTGATTTCCATTTCGGTCGTAAATGAGACATAAAATGGAAAGATGGTGGCAGCTCCTCTGGCTGTCTACTCCTTCTTCATCGCTTTCTCTCTCTGCAAACCTCGTCCAGCAAAGTTACAGCGTGTGAACTAAAACATCAGAAATGGCTTCAGCAGGTGTTCTCTGAAGACGAATCTTTCTTTCCACATAAAACTAAAAAATGATTTTGACCAGGAAATCAATATGCATTCACTGCTTCAATTTAATCTGGAGCGCCACACAATAACCTAGAAGCGAAAGAGAGGGTTGAATTGAGCACAGCTTGTGACTAGTTTCATATGCTGATAGCGTTTTCTCAGGTTTACTGGTATTGCTCATGACAATGCAACAGAAAACCAGTGATTCAGCGCTGACTGTCGTAGTAACTGTGGCTCTAAATGTCTCAGCCGGAGGGAGATCCTCTGCAGATGACTGGGAGGGGGGCTCCCTAATCAAAATATACATCTGCAATCAGCCGACTAATACAAATACTACTACTACAGCGCTCTGATTGAGCCATCCACTGTGAATCAAACGGTTCTAATTCTTTCTGCATTTAATATTCACGTATAAAAAACATCCCACTAGTACTTATTCCAGTCTCCTTTATCTGAAATAATTATGCTCCTAATATAACTTTCTTATTCATCATCAATAAAAGCTAGGAGCAAGTATTTGGAAGCCATGGAAAAGGTTACAGCTTTTCTTTAACTTCCCCAAACCCTGGGTTGACATCCAGAAGGAAACCGACTGCATCATTTTACCTCTTTTTGTGAAGCGAATGTGAAAAGCGGCGTGCTGAAAAGTTTTCCATAATGAAAAACAGCAGTGAAAAGGCAGATGGACATTCAGTATGATAAACATGTCTACTCTTGGAATGGAAAAAGGGTAATTATCGTAACCTTCTACGACACATTAAAAAAGTTCTCTGACCCTGGCATGAAAACATCACTCTGGTCGAGCAGTTTAAGCAAATAATTTGAAGACTGACTGAAGCAAATGAAGACAACCTGCCACGATGGAAAAGTTTCGCACTAAGATTTGCTTTGCCTGCACGAAGGAATATCAAAACACAGTTTCCACTTGCAGGGCTCTGTAATGACATGCACATGTTTTTATGAAGGCTCTGGTTAGAAAGCAGAAAGGGAAGTTAAACCCACTGAGCCATCTCTCTCTCACACACACACACACACCCATATTGGAAATAGATGGTCAGTTATTGGGACCTAGCCTGCTTCACAGAAGCTTCTCCTGTGCGGCTGACTGCGGTCCCATTCTGCTTCACTTTAATTTCACTTTTGAAGTAAAGAAAAAGAGTGGGTGAGATCACAGAGCACAACAGGGAGGCTCATTAAAAAGTCGGTTTCTCAAAGTCACTCATTTCTGTGAATCATCTGTAGATTTCCCATTTGATGTAACGGTAAGCGATTCACAGGAATAACAGTCTTTGTTCTGGGACGCAGAAGCGGTTCCACTCTGCAGGTGACCACAAGAAGTGAGCTGCTACAGCCAGAATGGTTTTCTGTTCCTAATCTTTCTGCTGTCACCTTATTTAATCAATAAAAATCTCACAAGGTAAAGAAACAACCAATCCTCCCACACGATAATCTAAAAATAAGGCAGCTTTTAAACTTCAATGTAAACCTTTGAGGCAATGTAACCGTAACATGCTATGACTATCTACCAGAATTACAACAACTCTGTTCACACCCGGTGTTGCACGTACATGTCAGCAGCTCCACATTTACAGGGCGGAGTGAAATCCGCTTCATCACCTTCTGTCAAGTCTTCACTTGTGCATCATTAGAATGTGGTGACTAGTTTTTGTACACCAGTGCTCCACCAGCACTAATGAAACGTTTTTAATATGTGCAATGGGTTTACAGACAAAAGCAAACTAAGAGTTAATACAATGATTTGGCCTTACGGAGAGATTTCCAGGCTTTCCTCCTTCTAACTCAAAACTTAGCAACTGGAAATGTCTCCACATGAAGCGCACGCCTCTGCCAAGACCTCTGCATTGCACTCTTTAAGACCATAATTACATGGAAAGATGACACAGAAAGTCCATTTCCACTTCTTTAAGGGGGAAAGACCAGCAAATGTTTGCCGTTGTTTTGAAATATCAGCAGCATTAGATGGAAAGTAACTTTTCCTTCCACCGTTTCTTTTCCTTTTAGTGAAAGTTCGGTCTTATTACTGTTCTGGTTGTTGATGGCAGCACGGATGCAATGAGTGATGCTTCACACACAAACGTAAAAACTAATTAGTGGATGATCTTATTTATTACAACTAATCCCAGCTAAAACCAAACTAGTTGTATTAGGATAGTTGGTTTTTAGCCAGCAGGATGTGAGTGATGATGAAAAGTGTTTTTCTGCTGAGATAAAACTGCATTTTTATGAAAAATAAACAAAAACAAAGACGAAGAGAAAAGGTCATTTACTAAACTAATGTGTTTATTTTGTTTAGAATAAAACAGGAGATGCATTCCTCTCTGCCTGTCAGAGGTACAGCAAAGCATTTATTCACGTTTTCTGCCTGCAGTTTGGACAGGCAACTTGGAAAAGTTGTGTTTTCATTGCTAAATGCTAGACAATCGCTTGCTTCATTTAGTCTAGAGCTCTCACATGTAGAGTATCAGATTGTGGGAAAGGAGCAACCTTGTCGAAATGAGACAAGGTTTTATAAACAAAAACACTGAAAAAAAAAGCTTTATAGATATTTAAAACGAGGTAATGTAGTATGCATGTACACAAGTTTCTGTTATGTCAGCAACAGGTAGGAAGTGTTTCTGTATCTTTCTGTAAAGTCTGTGTCGTTACAGAAGATATACAGAAGAAATAAAAGATTTACTCTAACTGATCCTTGGTTTAACAACAGGGACAACTATATTTTGATCACATCTATATGTGTATCTCTCCCTACAAATACCCCTCCCCCCAAGCATTTATCATGGACACACACACTGCCAGCACTACTCTCACACAGACAATCACTAGTGCAATCTCTTCCAGTTCATGCTCTACAAACATAACGACAGTGGTACTGATTAATTAGCTTCAGACTGTTCAGTCACCATCACAGCTGTACCCAGTCACAGCTGACTCCATTCTTCAAGTGCTTTCTGCTAATGGACACAACTGTGCAGGTGTTTAGTGAAAGTAGCTCAACCCACTGAAAATACACAGTTTAGAAAATGACTCTAAATGCACCAATCACCTATCTGTTCATTCTGAATGAGAATTAAAATTAATGCAGTTGGATTAAGACCATTGTTCCATTTTCAAATCTATAAAAATGATTATTTAAGATTGTTAAAAGAAAACGATTCACTATTCTAACTAATGAAACTTGTAACAAAGAGATCTGTGTACGGCACTATTTAATTAGATTATCATTTATTTACTTCTATTTCAAATAGCAAATACATTTCAGATTGAACGTCTTGGCTGAGTGACCCTGCAGTGGGGCTGGATCCTGCACTTGTCTGTCCATCTGTCTGTAAATCTGTCTTCTCACCTCCTGTGTCTGTTGTTCGGTGCGCACACACAAACACACACGTACACACTAGCCCTCCACATCAAATAGATTCACACAAACACAGGACAACATTTCTCCCTCATACACACATCTCAAACATGCTCTGGTGTGCGTCACAGGAGCCATCTGCCTGCTAACCAGAACAGTTTCTACACACCCATTTGTATTCCCTCTCATACTAATTGTCACAAGTCAATACTACTGAGCCGGTTCATTTTAAGAAATCGTCTACTTTCAAACTAAAAACTGGGCTGTAAAAAGTTGTTTTCCATATAAAATCTACAGCAAAAGATGTCAGTCAACTAACAACAAAAAGACTGCAAGCTGAAGATGATAAAACTTGAAGTGGTTGCTCGGAGGAAATTTGGTTTTGTCTGTTGGAATTAAAGTGATCACAACAATCAAATACAGAATAAAATGTTAATGAAAAGATTATCTCTGTATTTTTTTTAAAATCTTACATACTTGTTAATTACACATGCACATTTCATTGTATTCGGATTTAGCTACCGCTAATGTTGCTGCAATAACACTGAATCTGCATCCATATTGACCTGCCTGTCTCCTATATTGAGTGAATGTGATCTACTTAAGAGACTGTGTTGCAACCTCCTAAAACTCCAAGCTGTGTGAGGCTTCCTGTTGCTACATTAAAGCGTGGCCTACACAGCTGGGCTGGCACAGAAAACTATTTTTAGACACAAACTCAAACGGGAGATTTTACATTCCTGGCTGAACAGTGCTGTAAACTTTTTGCACACAGAGTGGCTGTCTGGCTGGTGCAAGGCGATCCTATTAGAGTCACAGTTTTAGATGAGAAATCTTAGGATGTAAATCATATGTGGATATAAAAGAGGCGGTGAATCAGGAAGCAATAAGCACGTGTGTTTGTTAATGTTCTGCAACAATGAACTCTTCTGGATGTTAGTCCTGCACACATGATTTATTGACAGTGGCCCTGTGTTAATTAGGATGACCCCTGCTAACACACAATATCACCCCTTCCTGACACCACCTCACTGGGCTACTTATTAACCCCTAAAGCCTCAGAAGGCTCATTTGCATATGCCGCTAGGGTAAAGAAAGCAGGTGCAATACTGAATGATAAGGAGGTAGATGATTTGGAGGAGGTTCGATTAACATCTTTTCTGTGAGAAAAGTTCATGCATGAGGGGAAAAAAGGTGCTAAATGCATTCAAAAACCTGAAGGGCACTTGTTAAAGTCAACAAGTTTGACTTAGAAATCTTAATTAGACTTGTTAACATGAGTGCACACAAGCTTATGCAAACACAAGCACACACAAGATGCTATTACTGCAGTGTACCAGCCACAGGCTTTGTAAAATGATGCAATCTGCTCTGTTCCCCACTTCCACGAAGCCCACCCCCCCCACCAAAAATAAATAAATAAATAAAATAACAGTGTAATTAAACTTCAAGCTGCTGCCAGAAATAGAGAAGCTTAGCACTTCTCAATTAGGCCCTTTAATGTAAGGCAACAGTTATCAGTCCTATTGTGTGTATGATACCCAATACCAAGTCACAGGACCTCTCAGTAATAAATCTGTGAACACAACTGTGGACTGCAGTGACAGATGACACGCTCTCATTGTTATCAGACATCAAGGTTCCAGCCCTCTGAAAATGCACTAACTAGTGCTTGGTGTTGTTTTACATCAGGTATAAATTTATCTTATGAGTCACATTTTGTAGGGTAAATTTAATCCCTTAGTGGCCCCTCGTTTCAGACAGAAAATCAGATTGATCACAGATGGCTGTGCTCTAAATAACACATGCCAAACAACTGGGTGGGGATGGGAAAATGATAATGAGAGCAGAAAAGTGGATTGATAGAAAAGTTAAGAATCAAAACCAAACATGCACGGTATAACTTTATGATGAGGAAAACAGACAGTCGAGAAAAGACACAATATTGATGGAGTGATGATGAGTGATGGCCTTGTCTGTTCTGTGTGATAGTTCTATCTAAATTAATACTGATCACAGCAGCAAAGATATCTGATTCTGGAACAAACCGTATTATTCTCATCTGGTTAAAGCATGACTCACTGACTGGTTACTTAAATCTGGTAGACTAAAAGTTTTGCTGGAATAAAAAAAAGAAGAGTTTAATTGATCTTTTGAGATAAATGTGACTCAATATATCTCACCATCATCCAGTGTGATGTCCTGTAGGCCGATGGAGCGGAAGGTGGGCTCCCTGTCCTCTGGCTCCTGTTTAATGTTCAACCTCTCCCCTTCTGAAGGGAAGGGTCCCTGAGGACTTAGAGGATGACCCAGTGGTCCAACAGCTCCCGGGGACAGACTGGCCATGACTGGGCTTGTGGCCTGAGGAGATGGCTGTCCTGAATGCTGCTGTTGAAGGGGCCCCAGAGGACTGCCAGAGGTGGGGGAAGACGAGGTGGGGGACTGGTAGGGCAATGAGTGGATCTGAGGAGAGGAAGGCCCAGAATGGGGTGAAGGGATCATATGTTGTGGAGGGACATTGGATGGTGTGGGACAGGAAGCGGACCTCTGACCCACTGGGTGGTAGCCCATAGCTCTCTGCAGCTGTGATGAGTGCTGCCCAGTGATGGAATGCCCACCTGGAGAGGGCACCTGGCTGGGGTTTGGAGAGCAGTGATAGCCTCCGAGTGTGTGAAGGTGCGCGGATGAAGGAGTGTGAAGGGGTTGCTGGGTCTGTGGGGATCCAACAATTGGGTTGGTGGATGAAGAGGAGGGTGCTGATGGTGAGGAGCAAGGAGGGGATGGGTATACCATCCCCATGCTCATTGGATGCAATGCTTCATTAGGGCTCTGCTGAAAGGGTATCCTCTCATAACCCTGAGGAGAAAGGCTGGGCTGGCCGTTGAAGGATAGGATGTGACTCTGACTGTGGCCATGTTGCAAAGGCTGGTAGGAGGGCCGGGGAGAAGCAGGACCAGAGCTCTGGTGGAACGTCATGTGGCAGTCTGCAGGTGGGTGATGCAAACTGTGACCTTGGAGGTGAGGCAGATGCTGGAAAGACGGGGAGCCCAGGGAAGTGCAGGGGCCCGGCAGAGGGAGCAGGCCAGGTCCGGAGCCCGTGGCCAGGCCACGGGGGGAGCTAGACAGAAGGCTATCCGATGGGTGGCCCTGCTCGGGAGAGGGCAGCTGGGTGCGCACCAGACTAGCAGCATGTGCCAGGGGTATGGAAATGGGGGGTGCTGAAGGAAGGTCCAGCTCGTCTCTGTGCTCTTGTTTCACCATGACTGAGAGCAGAGAAGTGTGGAGAGAGGGAGAAAAAGGAAATAAAAGGAAAACAGGATGACAACAATGTGGGTGGAATAATCTGCTTATCATTGCAACACCGCGGTGTGCAAGCTGCAGTGACACAAGCAGGACATGCTATACTTCCCTATGTGTCTACAGAGAGGATTTACAAATGACTTCTCTCTTTAGAGAAGAAGTAACTGTTTCAGTGTGTACAGAGCATCTGCAGCGACACTGTCACACCCAAAGGGAAGAAATGCAGTAAGCTCAGTGTCTTAGTATTATCGTTTAGAATTGACTCAGCTTAGTAGGAATTGTGGTTGAAGTAGGACTAAAAAAAGAGTCAAATATATCCAGCAATGTAAATAAACAAATAAACCCACAAGAAAATAAACATAAACAGTTGGGCTGAACTGTGCCACATGATTTACAAAAGAAAAAAAATCAATATATTTGTGAAATATTGATAAAGAAATAAAAGTCCCGACACATTAACTAACTTATAAAAAGAGTAGCTCTGTCGAGTTTGACCAGATATTTAAGCATAATTGTTTCCTGTTTGTCTTTAACCGTAATACATATTTAATAAAATGATTGTTTTTTCATTTTTTTTTATCTTATTTGTGATAATTATCTGTATGTTTTGCTCTGTGAAGCACTTTGATGAGCAGGGGCTGTTTTAATAAACTATATAAATACATTTTGAATTAAATTCAATAAAACCAAAAAACAGGCCAAAACCTTCCCAGGAATATACAACTGCAAAATAAGTCTCCTCCCATCTTAAAAAAAACTTCTATTCCCCCAACAGTGTGACATTTTATTAGTAAATGGGGCCGTTCCCTTTTACTGTGACAGCTTAGAGCATTGCTATGCCAATCGGTAACCTATTTCCCAATCTGGTGCCTTGTGACAGTAAGCTTTATTTTTATCCAGTTCTGAATCAGAAGGAGAACATATGTTGTCGGTCTGGGTGCCATCATGTGCAGTGTGTGGGTAGAGGAGATGAATGCCCCCAAGCCAAGAACAAGTCGAGAGAACAAACAAGTTCACTGACTGTGTCTTCTACTCACCCTGCAATGCCTCTGGGAGTTTGAGGCAAAAAGCATAAAAAGGCTAAATGGGGTTTTATTCAAATTGAAAATGGAGCCAGGTCAGAAAGGAAGGTGTGTGTGTGTGTAAGGGGAGGGGTCTTTACTTTGTATTAAATGTAGCAGCGATATAAAACAAAACAAGAACAATTTATTTACCATAGTTTGTAATAAATATGTTTGTTTCTTTCTCTGAATCCATGCTTAAATTGGAACAGGGCCACAGTAATGAAGATCATGATAAAACATGAAACACCACTGTTTGGCTGACTTTCTTTTTCTTTTTTTGCCACAATAAAGCAGGCGGTGTCCGTGGTGACACTAGCGGTGTCAGCGACCCAGTCTGACTGACAAAACTGTGTGATTTTACACTGTTCTGATTGGCTGCACTGATCTGTCAGCGGGGAAAACAGGAACTGCCTATGCAGAGTGGGCGTGCTTGCAAACAGAAAGGCTGGGTGGGTGGATGGGCAAGGTTGCTTATATGCACACACACACACATACACGACACAGAACACACACACAACATACACCCTTTTGCGGTCAAACTCAAGGTTTGGATGTGTTGCACAAAATGCTCACATGTGATTATATTCCGCCAACTGTTCTTTCAGTTTGACTGGCTTTAGGAGGGAAAAAAACCATAACAATATCAAATAACAAGGTAAAATGTGGCTGTCACTAAAACGTCACAAAAATAATGGTTTTAAATAAATGTTGAGTTTCCTGCATAATAATAATAATGATACTTTATTTGTATAACCTTTTCCAACAACCCTTACGTGAGCAAAGTGCTTTACGAAAGATAAAACATCTTTTGTCATTTTGATGAAAAATGATAGCAACAGATCAAATGTCATGGTCTGTGTGTAGTCAAATTTCCCTAAATCTCAAAAGATAGGGATCATACATAAAACCTCATGCAAATGTAATGGGTGCATGTAAAAAAAAGTCTGGTTTAGGAATTCAAGTAAGCTTTTACAGTTGGCGGGTGTTGTTGTTATTGTTTGTGGATGGTTTTCGCTCTGAACCACAGCAATACTTTATTTGGAGAGTGACAGAAACGATGCTCGCAAAGCCCCAAGGGAGAAGTGTGTAATCCAATCCAAGTCAAACGTTTTAAAATGAAATGTAGAAAGTCACATAATACTCTCACACCCACAGTTAGTATAGGATTACTCATTGCAGTCATAAGTTCTAATACATATACTAAATCAAGGTTCGTAACGTCACTTTAAATATACTGATAATCTCTACACTCACCTGAAAGGTAGGTGAAGCGCTGTGACTGGCTCCTTTTCCTTTTACCGTTGCAGACGTAAAACTGCACCTGCACAGCTGAACTCACAGTCTTACTGTGGTAAGGTGGGATCTCCACTATGATGCATGACTACAAACACATTTCCACATTATTAACACACACTCAGCTGTAAACATTGTACCATTTACAGAAAAATATATGAATATTACATATACAACAAAACATGATGAAACTGTTCAAATATTACAGACATGCTGTGATACAAAAGTACTTACACCTTGAGTTTTCTCACGGATTATTTTGGCTTCTACTTCCCATTGTGGTCGTCCATCTACACAGAGATAAAGAAGAAAAACAAAAAAAGCAGGCTTAATCGATGCGATCTGATTAAAATCTTGCATTCAAAACATACATTTCCATTAAATATTATTGTAACTATAAACTAAACTGTATAAACTGTAAATAACAACTAAAACTATTATTTCAAACTAATATATGAGAAAATTTTTCAACTCTTTCTGAGTGGCCTAGTGAGAGACAACATAACACCACACTGTTTATCAATGAACAAATGAACCAAAAGATGAGACTAAGATCATATTAAATCCTCCTAAACTTCAGTAAATATAACTCCTTGCAATTATATGTAAACCATCCATCCATTTTCTACTGCTTCTCCCTGAACGGGGTCGCGGGGGGGCAGGAGCCAATCCCAGCTGACATTGGCGAGGCAGGGTACACCCTGGACAGGTCATCAGTCCATCTAGGGATATATAGGGGCCTATATGTAAACCATTGTATGAAAATTAATATAATTTTATTTGATATAATTTTTTTAATTTTAATTTCATTAGAAGATCCGTACTGAGTAAATTGTATATTATATTCAGACTGGTTTTTTTTTTCTTTTTAGTGTTTTTTTCTCATCCAGAGGCTTATTTTCTTTTTTTTTAATGTGTTTTAAAAAACATCTGTGCAGCGCTTGTTCCAGCAGACGGGACTTTGACAGGCCTTTCAAAAGGAGCACAATTTCAATTTGACATGAAAATAAAGTTTAGAATCCCCATGGAGAAAATCTAAGCAGCAATTAAATACATAGCAATCAAAATATCCACTGTTTGGATTACCTGCTTAACATTTAGCCAAGTATTTATTTAAAACCCCTTTTAAAAACAGGTCCAGCTTTCTTTTCCAATTTCCCTATAAGCAATATAATTATTTGACCAAACATTTAAGGGGCAGCTGCTTAAAATGGAGAAGTTGATGTGAAGAAACTAAGATATCCAGAGTCACTGGAGCTTTGACATAAATAAAAACTATGACAATAACTGAGTGGGCTCTAACTCAGAGAAAATACATTTGCAGCTTCGATTTTTTTAAGTCTTCATGGTGCAAGTTTAGGCTGCACCTGCATGGCCTCTTCCACAAACCCAAAGGATTCCCCCAAATACCACTGTCAGGCATCTGCAAGACGCCTGCAAAGAGGCTCCGCCTACACAAAGATTCAAGCGAGCCTAACTGTGAGTGCTGATGCATTAGAATTGCTCAGCTTTCTACCAAAACCCAGTCTTTTGTTGCTTTAAGTAGTTGGTATCTTACTAGAAAAAATAAACTTAGTTAACGTAAACAACTAGCACTTTATTTCTGTGAAGAATGATCTTGAATGTCTTTACAGATGACAGCATTGCATTATTGCCATGCAGCCTGTTGATATTCAACAGGCAGAAGCAAGGGCCCCACATACTTTGTCAGACAACAAGCACCAACAGGAACTTCATACCACACTACAACAATAACTCTGCGAGGCACCATGCGCTCTCCACCATGAGGATAGACACACATATCTCCTTTTTTTTTGCTGGAAAGAGAAACAATATTAAAGAAAAGTTAGTGATTAAATGTGTATTCATGTGGCTTTTACTATAACGCACTAGTTGAATGCTCCTCTTGGATTATTCCCTGCTTAGTTTCAACCTTTTGTATAAACACTGCCGCTTGTAAAGCTGAACGACTCATACCAGGGGTAATTTTCCATATTTAAGTAGACTGAGCAACTACAGTCATTTCCTTGTTTTCATGCATACAGTATGTTTTATGAGAAAATGTATACACACCTATTCTAGAGAAGAAGATAATTGTTTCATATTTAATATAACTACCCAACCAGTAGACACTCTGGCTTATTCTGTATACTTCCCCATTCCACCTATTTCATTGCTTTTCCCTGTCTACATATTTACTTTATTAATAATAAAGAACAGAAAACTAAATTCATAAACATATATTTCCTTTGCTCTTTTTTTCTAAAATGGGTAGTTTGTATAAGTGTGACAGTTAAAGGATGAATTTGAATATTTTGAATGAGATTAAGATAAGATAAACAAAATATTGCCTAACAGTAACACACTTTCCCAGACATTTTACTAGTGTAACAAACTCAACTGTGTAAACTTCCAGTCCTGTGAAAGTCCAAATGACTTTAACAAACAATGTAAAAGGTACATTAAGGTAGAAAAACTAAGTCACGCCAAAGACAATCTTTCTTAGTTTATGTTGCATTTCATATCATATCCTTTGAGTGGAGATGACTGACATAAATTACAGCCATCCCATAACTTCAGTAGACCAGTCTCACCACTTGTTAGTAAATCTCCTGTTGCTTTCCAGTTATGAAAGATGGAAAAATATCCTTCACTGTCTCTCCTTCTTTTCTTCCATTTCCCTACTGAAACTAATCAGTGTCTTCCAGTACCAAAATAGGAAGATTAGTTATGATGAAGGGGATCATTGCCACAATCCTAATCAACCCCACATTCTCCTTTACTTCATATTTTTTCTGTCTCTTTTCCATAGTTTTATGGCTTTGATGAACTATGAGGCAGAGGAAGAACTTTTTCCTACGCATGCTTTCCATTGCTACATTTCTTTGCCATGCTTCACCTGGCATGCCTAAAAGGACTTCAACACGTTCTTTCAGGCAGATTCTTTTTAAAGAAAATCTTAAAGCGTTGCAGTTGCTTGCTACTTGACTAGCTGCCATGTGCAGACTTGAATCTGTTTCTCCTCATCATAAAGGTACCTTGGGCAGGTAGAAACCTGTTCAACAAATGTCATCCATTTAAAATTTCTATCCAGCTATTACATGTGCTTTATTATAGAGTGGTGTATGAAAGGGGAAAAAGGATAAGACAGAGAAAAACCCATGACATAAGAAATACAAGCGAAATACAACAGTCAGTTTAAGCAAATCTTCACCTTATTAGTGGGAAGATTTTAAAAGATACAACCAAGTTTGTGCTCAACAAAAACCCAAAAGCGGTACAAAGATCTATTTAATTAATAATGGAGTTATAATGGCATTTATATTATATTAAAATGAGAATAATATTTTAAATATGTACTTATTGAAACAATAGTAACATTCTTTAAAGTGCATCTGACTAACATGGCTGATAAATGATACTTTTTACCTCATTTCATATTTGTATATTCCAACATTGGGATTTTATTATATTAAATCTCTTATATATTTTCATTATCATGTTTGGCTGGAGTTTTAAAAACATATTTTCATTGCACACATTTTGTGTTTTAAACAAGATTTTGATTAAATCTGCCATTCATCTTTTTTTACTTGTCTTGTCCAGCATTACAGCAGGCAGAATGATGTTCTGGCTGCTGTGTTTAATCATTTAATATTTTACAGACACTGCTTTCAGTGTGTTCAGAGCTAAGCTGAGCCACTGCACACACAGAATTCTTACCAGGGCCTTTCTCCAGGAAGATAACCTTGGACTCTGGGAAGAAGTTGGATCCAGTGATGACCATCTCTTCTCCCCCACTGACCAGACAGCTGGTCAGGCTGGATTTCTCAACTTGAGGCAATTCTTGAGCTGAACGCTGAGCTGGGGGACACACACAGAGAGATGGACTGTTAAATTCTCTTATTCTGAGCATTTAATACATATAAAAATAACTTTTACAAATGTTTTGTTCTTGTGTATGTGGGGATATTATGTAAATATACAAAAAATATACAAAAAACCATTTAAATCTTTATAATTTTCCCAACATTCATATCTGGTTAGATGAGAACAAACAATGAACAGAAGGATAAAGTATGTGCATGTCTGCAAGAATCTTTTTTATTGTAAGTTTATTTAATCTTTGTTTATGTAAATAATTATTTTCATGTGTACGAGTCTCAGGTGAGGAAGCAGACACTCACAGCACTCTACAGGAATGGAGGCGGCCTGCAGCGATAGCACCTTCCCATTGGGTTGAGGGATGTGTACCCGGAACACCACGCGGACCCGTGTGTTCTTTCGTCCTATATCCGTTTCCCCCTTCCGCAGCTCGATGTCTGAGTTCCGCAGCTTGAGTATGCCAGCACAGTCGATACTGCAAAGTAAAGGGAAAATAGTTGGCTGCATTCACTACCACCAGGTTGGTAAGTATTTCAGACATATTTAAGTACTTAATGCCTAGGAGTGATAAAATAACCCACAAGCCCAGCAGGGCTTTGGCAATGGGAGCCAGTCCTCTAAGTGTGGAATCACAGACTAAAAATGCCAGTGAATATGATTTATTACAGCTATAAATGAGAAAACTCCTACCAAATACCTTCCTACAAATTCCAGTGTAAATGAAACCAGATCTTAAACAAATATAATCATTAGAGTGTTCCAGGTCATGAATATATTAAATAAATTAGTCACCTGTTTCCTCTGCTCATGAGAAAACCTCAAATTTTCCTTCTGTACAAAATTTGACTGTTTATATAAATATAAAAATATCTATAAAACACCCTTAGGAAGACATTACAACCGCAAATGATCATTAACGTGGTCATTTTCCTTGGACAGTGCTTCCTTCATGGTGGTAAGCTCATAATGCCTTCATGAATAATATAACCTTTAAGGTCCTTTTGATGTCTACCTGGCTGTCATGTTGTTTTCAGGAAGGAGAGGAATTTCGAGAACTTTGGTGCTGGAAAGCAAGATTTCTTGGCTGGCTGTGGCCACAGTTTTTCCGGTGATCCGATGCACTTGATAGAAGGCGTGTGGCCTCAAGTAACGGTCATCTGCTGTTCCGATGAACATCTGCAGGTTGACAGGCTTCTCGCTGTAGCCAGTGAGCTGAGACACGACACAGAGAGATAGAAGACAAAGAAGGAACAGATGTGAGTCCTTGAGTTTCAAATGAGAGATGTGAACAGAAGAATTTCTTTCTCATTTTCACTGCATTCAAAAGGATATCTTGTTGGGGGGAATCAGCTGTAAATTGTGAATAACAGGTTATTTCTTGGAAAAACATTTAGACACTGATGTTTTTGACTATTAGTATGCTAATTTTACCCCAAACCACAAAGAATATATCAATTTCTAGTTTAAAAAAAAGCTATGGGTTCCAAAAAGGCTAAATTAATCAAATGAATGTAAATGGGATTTTTTGGGAACACGTTGTACAATAAATGTCAGCAAAACTGCCAGCAGTCATGTAGATCCCATTGATTCATGAGTGCCAAACTGTTTGGCAATTGTCCTCTCCAGTTGTCCCTGAGTTCTGGCACCCTGGTCCACACGGGTCTCGGTGGAAGAGAGGAGGCTCTTTAATGAAGGAAAAGTGTTGCATGGTGAGTAAAGACAAGGGGAAGATGGAAAGGAAAGCAGGAACTTTCCTTCACAGAAGAAAAGAACAAACACACAGGCTACACAATCCCACCACTGTTGTAATGTTATACTTGGCAGAACCCATGACGGCAAGATGGCATCCCCCCATGTACACGTGCTCCCACCACACTGCTCTGAAGCGACCACACCTTCGGCTCAGATGGACGGCAGCCCAATGAGGCTAACAGAAAAGAACAAGGTCTTTCATTGCTGTTTCTCCCGAGAAACTGCCAAGCCTCAGCCCCACCACAGCTGGCTACTACTGACGCCTTCCTCCTTGCAGGTTTGCGTCACGCACCACTGTGTCTAGTTAAAAAATGTTTGGTGACTGGAAGGACAGAAAGGTGGTGTAGCTTGGAATTTGTCATCTGCCGTTCCAAAACAGCGTTTGGTAGTAACTTCTGCTCATTTCTCCTTTGCTGCTTTCAGACAGTCCCCGGTGGTGAAAAAGATTGAGATATAATGGTGCCTAAGCTGAACCAAGACATGAAAAAGCTGAAATATGCTGTGTTTACAGCATGCTCGGTTAGAGGACAAGCCTCTCGAGGCGGATACAAGCCAGGCTCTTAATAATGATGAACTGTTTTGAGCTCAATAAAAACTTGGAATTTAGAAAGAATTTTACTACTGAACTCAAGAGGAACCCACTGGTTATAGTCAAACAACAGAATTTATGGAAAATAAGAGAAAATGTATTTCAGAGCACCAAAGAAAATTAGAATTTATTTTACTAGCTGAGATCAAATAAGTATCTCAACTTGTGTGGACAGAAGAAAACTTTGGTTTTGAAACTAGAATCTGTGTGAAGCTTAAATACACTTTAAAGACAAAAATCTCCCCACCCGAAGGTGTGTTGATGACACTTCCTCACCACATTCTCCAAATGTGTTTTACAGTGACTCAGTGATGAATTAATTAGAATAAATGTCTAAACAAATCAGCAGTTCACTTTGCTGTTAGGTGAGTGCATCAGTGAGGCACCAGGTGTGCAAAAGCAAACAGGATCAAATTCAAGTCACACTTTCTGTCAAACAAAACAAAATTATTCTAAAGCAACGGGTAACTGGAAAATCAAACTTCTAAACTTGAATTGACAGATTATTTACTCAGAGAGACCATTTCACTCTTTGCTGTGTGAAACTGGGACAACTACAGATGGCTGAACTACAATATGTACAACATGAAATGTAAATGGAAGGAAGCTGAGCAGAAAAAGACTGAGGTCTCTGTAATAACCCATAATGGGTCATCTTATAAAACCACGTTAGATCTTAAGAACCACATAAAAGTATAAAACTTGCATGTAGCAACCTAAAAGATAATTAGGCAACTTGGCCTGAATGAACTAAAGGCTATAAAGAAACATTGAGTCTTAGGAATCAGTAGTCTTATGGGCTGTTTTCCTTGTTTTATTATCATGTCTGTACACTGTGGGAATGATCACACACAGGGTTTGCACATGTGCAAGTGTCTGTATGAACGCATGTCTGTACAACTCATTGTGTGTGTGTGTGTGTGTCCATAAATCAGACCATGTTTATTCCCAGCTCCATGTGTGTTCCAGACTGGGTAAAAAGAGTCTGGAGAAATGCATCTGAGGGAGGACAGACAGACTTAAAAAAAAACCTAAAAGCTTCAAGGACATAGACTATAGCAAAGAAAACACACAGACATATAAAAAAAGGTAAAAACATAAACTATATCATCTTTTTAATAGTACTATCAGAGACTTATAAATGACTGTTTGTATTATGACAGTTTGTCCGCTCTGCACTTCAAACTGTCAACGTTTAACAAAATGCCTTCAATTTCTTTTATCTTCTCTTTCGCTTGGCCACTTCATTTCTATCTCCCCGTTTGCCTTCTTATACACAGGAAGAATTAGGTGTGAGTGTTGACAAACGAGCACTTAGCAGGGCATGCTTTTCAAATCAAATTATCAACTAGGAAAACATTATTATAGGACCATGAAGAGAGGGCTCAGTTTATCCTGGTGACGAATCAAATAGAAACTATGGGTTACATGGTGTTTTTAATTCTAAAATAAAATATTCTTCTTTGGGTTTACATAAAAATGTTAATTCTGAAATAAAGTTTACCTGAAAGCCTTATCTTAATTTTGCTGACAGCGTATGTGATGCACGCACCGATACTGGAAGTAAACAAACCACTTCCTGTTTCTCTGCGTTTATTTACATCTAAAACTACATAATAATATCGTTTTCGCTTTGATTTTGGTCATATTTTTCAAGTACTAGCTCAACACGAGCATACTACTTCACTGAAGAGGAAAAGCAAAAGAAAATGTTGAAGACAGGAGAAAGAAGACCTTTTGGCGGGAAAAGGTAATGCAGAACGATTTACATGATCAAGGGATGAACTAAATCCACTTTAAAATGGGAATAAACCAGACAATTAATAATAAACTAGGAATTAAGTTTAATTCCAAATTATTTGATCTGATTTTTCATCTCTTTAAAGCAGAATTAATTTTTATTTGCATAAAAAGAGAATTAAAAGTCCTGTGTAAATGTAGCCATTGTATGAAATACAGTCACTATGTCAGTTATCGCTATGAAAAAATTCTGCTTGGTGTTTCCTTGATTCAGTTTAGATTTGATCAAATCATTGAAAATTAAAAAAGAGTGACTTTGATATGGTAACCTGGAAAAACTGATGGACGCATTGGGGAGCACATTTGAGACAAAGAAATGAGTAATAGAGGCTACAGAAGAAACACTTTCAAATCAGTGCAAATCATTTTCTAAACAAAATACATTATTTTAAACCCCTGAGATGTTGGAATGAGGAGCAAAGCTGCTACAAAGAAAACCACAGGTGCTTCTCAGACAGTAGACAAACTACACTTCAGGGGGCCTATTTGCACTTTCAGTTGAGAAAATGAGTTTAGCGGGACATGTAAACAATTGTACCGTGGTCGTGGCACTGGAAGCTTCCCTACATGAATGCACATGACACACAACCTTGACTTGATCCACATACCTGAGTCACCCCCTCCTAAATCTAAGGCTGAGTGGGAAATACCTCAGAAAGGAGGTCAACACACTTTTAACTCCTCACTTTTCTGCTTGTCCAGAAGGCAGTGAGTCTGACTGGTCAGTCAGCAAGTAAGTCAATCCTGACAGAAATCAGTTCTTATATTAAACCACAGTGACATTAAAAACGGTCACATGACCCCCAGCTTATGTTCGCTAAGGCACGTAACTAACTTCTGACTTCCAGCGTCTGACTGTGGATCCAGTTTAGGATAAACCCTTTCCCTTAAAATAAAACTGCTGGATACAGTTACATACTGAGCTTCCACTAAATAAAGTCGCCACTTATTTTTGGACATCATCTGTTCCACTGAGCCAGTAATAAGGCGAGCAAGCTGAGGGGAAAAACATGTCCAACATTACATACATACACAAACAGGCATGCAGGCAAATGCATACCAAATGTTTTAACTTTTTATGTAATGCAAAGATGCAAAAGCAAAACAACTCTTATTCTCTGTGGGACCTTTTTAAATACTGTAATATTTTTTAATTATAATAATAATACGAATAATGAAGATTACTGGATTGTAAACACCTGTCAAGCTGAGGGGTACATAACCTGCTTTCTGCAGCAAATTACTGCCTGTTTCCACAAATGGCACTTAATGAACAATCTACCATTTATCATCCACATCTATTTCTTTTTCTAATTTATTTGCTCTCTTTGACCTTTTCTTTTTACTTTCTCCTACTAAACTTCCCTTCATCATTCTTACGCTTCCTTCTTTTTTCTTTTTGTCACTCTCTCCTCTCTTTCCCTGTCCTACCCCCTTACCTACCTCAGCCTTAACTCTCCATCGTAACTTGACACTTTCTCACAGCGAGCGCCTGACTGCTAAGTTGTTTCCCTATGTTGCTCCACTGTTGCCATGGTGAGTCTCCCTGTGTGTATGCAGGAGTGTGTGTGTGTGTGTATGAGTTAGAAGCTACGTAGACCTCCGTTGGTGTAAACTACAGCCCTGAAGCTTGTGTCAGGGAGTGGGTTTGAGTGTTAGAATGTGTGGATTTAAGTGCACAGACTGGTGTAAACTGTGGTCCTTGGAAAGGTTTGTGATGTTTGAGAGCGACAGGGAAAAGTTTCTGTGTGTTTGTCTAACAGTCTGGCTGAAATGTGTGTGCAACAGATGTAAAAACAGGAGAAATTGTGGTCAAGGTCACACAAGGTCCCATTTTATCTGGCAACGGCTTTCCTGGTGTGGCACCAGGGATCTATGGACAGACACGCTCACACACAAAGCAGCTCACACAGGCTTGTGTTTGCCAAGCACACTAGGGAGGACAGTGAGAGCCAGGGGGGTTGGTTGACTGTTTAAACAAGGTCAATACATGCACATGCACATGCGCACCAAAAGAAACTGACACACACACACAGAATGGTTTACTGTATACAGCATGAGGTCTGTATATGGCCTTGCTAGACTGGTCCAGGCTCAATTCCTTTTATTCCCATTTCATCCTCCCCCACTTTCACTGTTTCACACACCTCTCTATCTACTTTGCCCCTTCTCTGCAAGTGTTTTCTTCCTGTGTGCTAAGCCTGATTACAACAAATGAGAGCCAAGCCGCCAATGTGTTTACATCAAATACAACCCTGGGGCAAGGCAACACTAGCTCCAGCCAGTTCACACAGTGCTAACCGCGTGGCTCTGAAATGTTATCTGTGTATCGCCTCATCCTAGTACAGTGTACTGGAGTCAGAGGGAGAGTGAGAGAGAGTGAGAAAAACCTGTTAAGGTATGGCAGAAATGGAAAGGCCAAATAAGAACAGACAAACAGAAGCAGAACGAGAAGGTCGGAGTGAGAGAAAGGATTAGAGATGCTGAAAATGTGAGACCAAGTGACTTAAATGGACAGTAATAAGGTCATGGCCATGCTTTCAAGGTCTGGGATCAAAATCTTTTAATGCATCCAAGCTTGTGGAAATATACGGCTGTGTTGGAGAGACCAGTCGTATTATCTTTCAAATTCTTTTCACCAGACACCATAGCTTCATTTAGATTTATTAACTATGGCAACAGCACTAAAGATGCACATAGCATTTTTCTCTGTTACTTTTCCACTTCTGTGTTGTTATACAGCACAGCGGCCTGTTGTGTTGATGTGCACTATTTTTGCTCAAGTGCTGTATTGTGAATAACAAACTTTTCCTGTCTTTCTGTCTCCATGTCTGTCAGGAACCAAACTGGTAAAATCATTATGGCTCCTTATAGTTTTGTGGGTGCAGCAGCACTTAAATAAGCTGGTTAAATACACCCAAGGATACCTTAGCCTTCAGCCAGAGAGGCTTTGGACTTATGTGTCTCTTAGCAACAGGTGTACCGATTAAGGTCTGCAGCAAGCCCCAGAGGAATGGCTCAAACAGCCACTCACAGATACAGTCATCTTGCTGTTCACAATTGTATTTAAACCCTGAGATTGTTGAAAGTTGTGTCATGCTGAAAAACAATTATTATAGCTCTTCTAGTAAAGCTTCATAGTATACTCCCAAGATGTACACTTCATATGCAGTATATACCATATTACAGAAAGTAAAAGAAGAACAGAGGTGGGGGCATAAAAAAGACTATATTTGTCCATTGTATAACTGAAAACAAATAAATATGTTGTAATATTTATTGGCATTTTGCCATCCCATTGGAGGCAAAATGGTCAAATGCCATTTTCTCTTTAAATGCTTTCCAGGTGTTTCTGACAGGTTTTTGTGAGGCTCCTTCATATGCTAAATAAAGTCGGACATATTAAACCTTCCCTGCATTGGTACAATCGAGAGATTGTACCAGGAGATTACAAGGCTAAATTTATTCCTTGTAACTTGTAGATTGTTGTAGCTTGAAAGTTTTTCATAATAAACGGTGGCGTTAAAATTCCCACTTGAGGTTTCCTTCTAGGTATCTAAGTACTTTCCAAGAAAGCATTAAGAAGAGGAAGTAAACCTTGTGAGATTACATGGGGCTTCTTTAAAAATCCCTGCTGACGTTATGACACACAGAAAATAATTTTCCTGATTACTCTTTTCTATCGTACAGAGCTGCTGTCTAGTTCTTTTTCCTGTACATGGTGTACATTTTACCAGCAGGCCTTCAACTGTTAAATTCTCCATTAGACTCCCGTTCAAATCAAACTATTCTTACACTAGAGTGAATTTCACCAATTTGAATGGTCTTGTACATAAAATGTGCTATAAATAAACTTTGTTTGCCTGTAATACTTTTACATGCACTTCAATTAATGTAAGGGACGATGTTATTGGCTATGATCAAACATGATGTTGGATTGAATGTTGTGGTGCACTGTGTCAAGTGGTGCACTGATTTTGGTAAAAGCATGATCAAAAAAGAAAGACATCACCTTGTCCAGATAACAACTATGGTGTCATTTGGTGACATCAAATCATCAAAGTCAAGACTCAGGGAGAGTAAATGTTTTTTTAAGCCAAGCTTAAAATAGGACACAAAAAAAATAGAAAAAAATATTCCAAGAATCAAATAAGTATGCTCTATAATCAATTTGTTTCCAAAGGAAACAGAGTTTTCATTCTGGTTGCTGCAGAAATTCTTTCAAGTTAAAAAAATGTCAAAACTAGCCCTGACCCTGGAGCAGATATGCTACAACCACACATGCTGACACCTGCTATGTTCTACCTCCAGGGAGCTGCCTCCTTAACGCCAATAGTACATCTGGGGAAAAGGATATACACAAGCTTGTTAATGGTTTCAACGGTCTGAACCCTATATCAAAAACATATTGGATCAGAACAACAGCTATGTAACTTTAAGATTTTCTTTAGCGATCAAACAATGTATGCTTTATTTGTTGTATTTTATATGAGACCAGCCTTAATTCCAGCGTTCGTCTGAATTACTTTAAATAACAACACAGCACAAAGTTTGCACGCAGTTTTAAGGTTCATTTGTTTCTGTAAAAACTATTTTGACACCTCAGGGTAAACAAATGACCTTTTACATCAGGTACTTTATTTTCCTATACAGTGCAGCAAAATGTGCCTTAGAGGACAGAAAACAGAGGAGTGGATGCATAGATAACAAAAACATGACTGTTAGACTTGCTGGACAAGTACTGTTTGCTGTTTGCAAACAGCACAAAAGCAGCTCAGGCAGTATGTTTTCTAACCTTCTTTTATTTCAAATTCCTCTACATGAACTTCTTTTTGCTGTTATTACAAGACGTAAGTAAATGTGAAAATAAAAAAGGCAATTCTCCTTTTAAAGACTTATTTGATTCTTAAAAAATGTATGAGGGAATATTCAATTAATGTGTAGAGAAAGGTTAATATGAATGTATTTTTTTATTCATTAGATGGTTCATCTGTTATCAAATGGGGAGTAAAAAATATGTGTTAAACTCTCTTTGGTCCATTTACTGCAACCCATTCACCCACACATTTTCTATGCAAACCACAGCTGAGGAGAAACAAATGCTGAATGTGCCCCTCTTTCACTTATTGTGTCTCAGACAACACATTGCTCTTTGTAAAATTGTTGAAGGAGGTGTTCAGACAAATGTGGTAGATTTTTTTATACTGTTGGTGACAGGATACTGTTGGATGTAAACAATGGTAGCTGAAGAAAAATGACCATTTATTCATGCAGATCTCAACAGTATCACGTTACAAGTTGACATTTTTTAAGGGCGATTTAAGAAACAACAAAATAAAAACAGCATATCCTAACTCCTTAATAAAGTGACCTGAATTCTCTTACAGCACAAATTCTCTTAACATAATAAACCTAGTCAAAAACACAAACGGAGAACCATGATGACATAAAACATTACAACAGAGAAAATACAATGCTTAACAACATGGAGGCTATTCCTGTCACACTAAAGCAAAGCCAACAAACACTGTTTTTCAGTGATAAACTGAATTCAACTTGGAAAAGGTCTCATCTGACCCAAGATTTCTTTAGCCAGTGGCTATAGCAAGTAAAGTGCTATCACCAAACAATTCCCTCTGGGACACAAAATGAGGGCAGATATGGTAAACACTTGGTTGAAAAAGATTTGACAGCTAAATTATGCATTGTCACATATGGCAGGATTGAATCATGGTCTAACTGAGGTAGAAATGGTTAATGATTGGCCTGAGGGGAGCCTGCATGACTGAATGTATGAGGACATAGGCTGTTTCTAAAGCAACAAATGACAGAAGTCTTGACCTTAAAGTTGTTTTAGGAAATTCTATGTCCACAACTGTTCAATTGCTGCATTTTATCTAATTGCTAGATCTTGCATAATGTGCATAATCAGTGGTGCCTGACATTACCTTAGGGTGTATCTACTTCCTATTTGTAGTTCTCAGCAATTTTCAATACATTTTGCCCAAACCAAAGTAATACTGTAACATGGTAATTTCAGACAAATCTAGCTCTATGAGGAGAACAAGTAAAACCAATAAAAAAACTCAAGTTTAACAGAATTGTAAAAGGTGCAGAAATGTGTTGATGAAGAGGCAAGTACAGCACCAGTCAACAGTTTGGATATATTTTTCCATTAGGAATAGTGTATGAAAAACAGTGTTAGAAGGCTTTATGAAAATCCAATTGGCTGACTTGGCAGCTGATGATTTGTCATACTTTTAGGTTCTGCAACAACAGACAATCAGCAGTCTGCCTTTTCCTATTTACACATGCAAAGAAGGTTTTTCACTGGTAGTCTAAACTATTTAATAGACTGAAATCTTCTGCTATTGCTTGTCCTCTTTCTCTCTCCTTCTCTCCTCTTTCTCTCTCCTTCTCTACAACTCTCACCTATCATGTCACACGTGCCATCAAATGACATCTGACAAAGCTGCTTCAAACCCGGTCTCCTTCAGTTGCAGTAGACCTTAATAAGATGACTGACAAACTCATGGGGGAGGATGCATGTGACAATGCTATAGTGACAGCATTGTACACTGATATACTTTAAATCCAATAACTAACTATCACTTTAATGTATTGTATGTAGATGGTTGGATACTGTGACAGAAGATGAGAACATTTTCAAAACGGGCCTTTAGAGGCTATCAGGTTTTTATTAGACAATGGGATTTACATGCCAAGGTTGACAAGCAATTACTTCAATAACCTATAGGTAAATTATATTTCAGTCACATGGAGAAGGAAATCCCCGCATGTGACTGAAATAGATATTTTAGCAAGATGTCACAGCTAAAATTATCCAGAATTGTTGCCTCAACCAGTCAAGGTGAGGCTTACATTCCATCAACTTCCTATTTTTTTTACCCGCATTAATGTTTCTCTGTTGCCATCATTGGATTATTTTGTTATTTATTTATTTATTTTGTATTTATATATAAAGTACATATTAGAGTGCTCTTTACGTATTATAAAGTACCAGAGTTACAGAGTTACAGAGTGTCAACACCTACCACTTCCTAGAATCAAGACTCCACCCAGTTCTCTGAAACTAGAGTGTTTTCTACCATGTCAGGACAAACACTTGAGCCAAAAACCAGAAAGCTTGTATTTGGTAACATCCATCCATCCATTTTCTACCGCTTTTCCCTTAACGGGGTCGCGGGGGGGCTGGAGCCAATCCCAGCTATTTGGTAACGTTCTGTAAAATTTAAGATTGGTTTGACTGAGCTGCTTTTAGTAGCCCAACTTGTGTAAAAATACCCAAATTTGTTACCTTGACTATTGGATGACCACCGGATGCTGCTTTGACTGCTCCGCGGCTTCCCTCGGTCTCGTAGTGTGCACGGTGGTGAGCTTTGGGTTGCACCTCTATCTTCAGTTCATGTTGGCCAAACTGGCTTGGCAGTGGCCAGTCGAGAGGAGGCAACGAGGAGGTCCTGCAGGGAGAATACCACAAACGTGAACATACTCACTTAAAGACACACAGTCAGAAAAAGAACATTGGAGCTCTGGAAACAAAATCTGGAAGATGGTTTGACCAAACTGAAAGACTGAGTCTATGATGGCCTACAGTGTTCTGTTTGGGTTCAAGTTTTCTACATTTTAAAATTCTATCTATAAAATAAATAAACATAAATGCTCATTCCAAAGCCTAATAGTGCAAACTGAGGCAGAACAATCGACATCTAAGCCATAGCTGAAAAGTGCAAACTCTCATGAGGCTTTCTTAAAAGAATAAAAAGCTTAAAAGTGGCATTCCCCTTTCAAGGGCTCATACGGTGTAACAGGAGCAAAACAGGGGCATAAAACGCAGCGCGCTTTGCTTTCAGACAGTGAATCACTGGAATGCCCACATGCATTAGTCCTGTTCTTAAACATAAAAATGGTAATAGGTCATGTTAAAATACTAAGTGTGAATCATTGCTTAAGGGGAAGTTTTCTTTCTGAGTGTGATGGCCCAGGGGGCACAATGCTTCCTTACCTGGATGATAAAAGGTAAGGCAAAGGGCTAAGCAGTTTTAAATCCAGGCACCAGCTCATCAGACTATACCATGGACCATGGGGGGAGGTTTCAAGTTTAGTCAGTTTTGAGTTGTGTCTAGTTATTGTTAGTCATTGTATTTTCCCCTGTGTGCTGTTTGGTTTGGTCAAAGCCCTATATAACTTACTCTCATGTGTCTTTGTGGGAGGTCAGTTTTTCCTTAGTTGATTTTGCTCTGTTTACACATTTGAGTACAGCTATATTTAGTTGACCTCTTTTAAAAGCAAACTAGTTTATTAATTTCTTTGCATTTTTCTATGAATTTAAAGGTCAATAAATTATTATATTATTATTACTGCTTGCTCCCTGACACCTAGTCTTCATCATTTTACCATGTGGGTCAGAAAACGGTTGGTAGACAGAAAATATGAGTTAGACAGTGGTCAAATTACTATGTGTGCAAGTCTGTTATAGGTGTATATTTTATGTCCAGTGCATCACAGAGAGTAGCATTGTGTTTTTCCTCAGCGTTTCTCTTTTTTTATCTGAGTAGGCCACAATCATATTTGAACAGCTGCACTCAGAAATAAAACACCCAATGGATGTCTCCACATAGAAAGTGGGTCCTGCCATTTGAGTGCATTGGATTAATTTTATCCTCAAAACATTTTGTACACTAGCAGCAACAACTACTTCAAACATAGCCACAATGTTTTATTGCTGCATTGCCTGCTGTTGATTAGGATGTATTCAAATATATAGAAGCACAACATACCAAGGATAACGATTTCTGAGTTCCACTCTTCAACAAAAAAGATCAACCTAAGATGTGCTTACAATAACTCATTTGAATTGTGTACAATATACAAGTACACTAACACAATATAAAATAAAATTCTACATTTATTGCTATTACTTTGACATCTTGGTCATAGTCTTATTTATGACATGCATCATCCACATTATTCTTTTCTTTCGCTTTTTTTAAAACACATTTTTAGTTATATTTAATTGAAGTGGCCTATTAGTGTGTCTACATTTCCTCATATTTTCCTGTACCAAGAATACTTGAATGACTGCTCTCAGACACTTGTTGGTACCCATTTTTATCTTAAGATGTTGCAGGCTCCAGGCTGCATCAGATGTTTGACAGCACAAATAATTACAAAGGGAAAGTTTGTCAAACTCTAAAACATTTCAAGTCTCAAGGCCCGTCAAGCGCTAACCACATCCAGATTAATCAGATCTTTCAAGCTTCCAGTGTAGCTCTTTCACTTCATAATTTACCTCACATTCTTGGACTAAACTCTTAAGGAAGACTTTATTTGGAATAGAAATAGAAAGTTATTTCTCAGGGGTTTTGTAAAGGTTCTCCACATCTAAACAAAGTCACTTTAGGATTCCACCTGCTACAAAAAGACACACCTGCCAGCATATGCAAATCACATGCAGTTACAGGAACATATTCTGCAAATCACCACCATTAAAAAGCACTAACAAGTTTGGCCTTACACATTCATGTTTGTTTTTGTTTTCTTTTGCCTACTATATGGCTGTTTTTCTATTTTATTTATTATTTATTATAGTAATTATTTTAAAAAAAACTCAGATTTTTACTCTTAGTACTAAAATAAATCTAACTTTTAGAGCAGGTACTAAAATCAGAAAATGATCTATCACAACTGCACAATAATATAAGAATTACATTTTTAATGTTTTCCTCTGCAGCTATGACATAACCACTAAATACGTTTGGGCTTGCATGGTTGACACAGTAACAAGAGCAGAGGACAGAAGAAATATGAGCTTGTGAGGGAGAAGGGCAGGAGGGACGGACTATGTCCGAACATAGTGTAACCTTTCTCAGATATCTGAGTCATAGCGTAGTGCGCCCTGTCCAATTACATTCACACTGCTATGTCTTCTCTGTGGTCTACAAAGTCCAATTTACATCTTTACATCCAATGACTTTCATATTCCTACATTTACATAAACTGCATGCTTACACTTCATTAAGATATTATACTTGTTGCATTTTCTTGTTATACACATAAACCTAAAAATATTGTACAAGTACTGGTGGTCTGCAAATTTCTATGGTATTCGCTTCCTTTTGTTTCTTGTTATTCAATTGTAACTGCTTCTGGGAAATCAGTACATCTCTACTGGCTGACTCACAGTATACACTAATATAGAAAAGAAAGTACATCATCATTTTTCTATTTAAAGGTTTTATGTACCAAAAAAAGACACAGTATGTGAGAAACTAAGTACATCTTTGCTGTTTCCACGCTGCTAATCAAATGTACTTCATTAACTAAATATTAGGAAATGTAAGTGGCTCTATAAAAACAGAGGTCTTGTCAGTTTGCTAAATTGGAGCAATCAGGTACGTGTAATAGTTTCACAATGAGAAAAATGGTTCACAAGTAAAAAACGTTGAAGACAGTATTCAATCTTCCCAGAAGTTGATATTCCGCCATGTTCATCCCAAGATAAGACCTTACAATTTCCAGAAGAATGATGGGAAAATTATGAAGCCCTACTTTAGGAACGTGGAAACCTGAGTAGATGAAAATCACATGCATTGTTAAAGCTAAATAGGAGATTATAATTACATTTTAATTGTATAACATTTACCCCAAAAAACAACATTAAATTGCATTTCATTTCGAAACATTAGAGAAAGAAATAAAAAAAACTGGCCAAAACTGTAGAAATTAGACTGTAGAAAAAAACCATCCCTAATACCTGATATGGATCTGCTTTTTGCAGTTGTTGTTGTTTTTTTCCTTTTTTAAATTAAATTGTACAAATACATCACAATAAAATGTTTTTTTTTCCTTTCATAGTGTTCTAACATTTCCAGGCTTTTTCTTAACTTACTGTAATTTCTGAACTATTAATCTCTATTATAAACCCTATTTGCATACTGAAGATGTGCATAGAAATGATCTGGCATAAAATAAAACTTGTTAAATAAAATCATTATTAGAATGCCAAATAGAAGTAAGAGTAGTAGTAGCCTTAGGAGTAAGACATTTTGCATCCAATCTTCTCTACCCAATTTCCACCTATTCCACCTGGACCATCTGTTCAAAACATAACTAGCTCACATGCATGCTCAAGCAACAAAACACTCATTCTCATGGTAAACAGGACTTAAACCCATCTGACTTTCTCCTGTACAAGGCTACGCTGAAAATGTTTTATTAAAAATCCTTTTAAAACTACGGGTGTCTTTTGGCATAACTGAGAAGTCATTTGTGACAAAGCTCTTAGCTTTCCATTAAGGTAGACAATATATTCAGTCTTAGTTGTGTGGGAAATTACATTTAACAAGGGGTTAAGACTTAGAGATTAAAATGTGACTCATCATGAAGCTGACCCTGTTTTTGTCTGCACAGTGTTAGGTCTATTGGAGCAAGCATTTGTGTTATGTTTATGCATGTGTCTGTGTGTGTGGTAGCCCCCTTGCCATATGTGCCCTGTGCTGATTTACAGCGCTAGGGGCCAGTGCACACAAACAAGGCCACGTCTTCATCTGCCACACACATTTGAGAGCAGACAACAGACTCCTCCTTCTCCTCGCCCTGTGTGTTTCCATGTGTTTTCTCTACACACAAACATACTTGTATTGCCCTATTATGTAATTAAGTGAAATTCATAATACAAAGGTCAAAGTTCCTCAATGTTCCATCAACACACCTATTATCTAACAAAGTGCATGAAATCTACTAAATAGACTGTAATAGTTACACCTCTCTCTAACATCAAGAAGGGTTTTGTATCTTTATTACACCTAACAACTCTCAGATAAATATATATTAAGTCTATTGTTCAAACTTGACCCCCACAGTAATTCATTTAATGGCTGATGACAACCTTGCACAAGGATAACAAATTCACAAACCTGGTAAAAATGACATTTGTTGTTATTGCCCCAAAACCTTTTGCATTTTAGTCAAATTAGAAAATCTTTAAAAAGTAAAAAAAAAAAAAAGAATAAAGAAATACTTATGACAGATTAAAAAATAGCAACAGAGCAACACAATTATATAGAAAGAGTGTTCAGGAGAGGCTGAGTCATTTACAAAAGAAATTTTCTTCTCAATTAAAGACTGCAGGGGCAAATCAACATTTTAAGCATATTTCTCACTGTAAACTTACAAATAATTCATGGATTTTTTAATAATCTGTTGTGCATTAAAATGTACACTTTTGACACTTCTGAGAAATCTCCACACCGTTGCAGAGAGTGGCAAACTTTTCAGGGCTTGCACTGAAAACAAGATTTGTTGAATGTTAGCAATTAGCCCCACATCATTAGTTGTGCACTAAGTTAGTTCACACCATACATTATTTCCAAGTGCTTTGTTCCACTCAGTCTGACAATCTGTTTTGCTCATGACATTCTAGTGTGTTTCAGGTGGTTATTTTTGGATAAATTTGTATTTTTATTCTAGTAAACTTGCACTAGATCTGTTCTGCTCTCTTTACTGTGACTAAAAGGTTTCTGTAGTCTAAACCAAAGTTCATCTGCCCGTATAAAGTATTCTGAAGTCTGAAAAAAGTCAATTCAGAGATTTACATGGAACCAAGTTACATATGCTATACAGATGTTGCTTATAACAGTTTAAGTTATTTTTTTTTAGTTTTGTTTTAAATATTTTTTCTCTCCTTTAACTTTGAAAACAGCTAAAATTACAATTCTATGATGCATTAAAATTGTGTAAATTACACAAGTAAAATCATCCCTAACCCACAAACCTTTCAACATTAAACATGCTTACTATGATGCACTGGTCTTAGTATATAACTAGTTTTATATTTACAACAGTATTAGTGTATAGATTTTGGTGAGGAAGAAAATTGTACCTTAATCATCCCGTTTTAATAAGTGTACAGGTTAAACCCATTATCCACAATGATGCCATTAATGAGATCAAACTGGATGACCCAGAATGCGCCGGTGAGAAAACCTTTATACTGTATATATAAATGCATCACAGCACTGGGTTGTAGAGAAGTGCTGCACAATCTCTTTTTAAAAAAATACACTGTTTAAAAGAAGAAAGAAAAGAAAAATGTGTTAATTTATGCTATTTATTGTTAGTTTGTGTGTTTGCTTGTTTGTTTTTTAAATTAATCTCAGGAGATCTGGAAAGTTGCTAAATCTAGAAAAAGTAATGGAGTTAGCAAAATTGTTTCTCCAGGTAGAAAACCAGCAATCCCTTGTCCTAAGCATATTGTTTTTATTAACAGTGTGTAAAAAAAGGAAAAACTCATAAAATCTTAGTGAGAGAAAAAATATATATAACCCTGCAATTAAATATAATTTACCAGATGTGTGAATAAGTGATCAAATATACTTGTACAACCAATAATATACAGCCCTTGAGCAACTTGCACAAATGGGAGGACAAATGTAGGACACTTTAAAATGATTACCTTTTTTTTTGTAACACAAGTGGTGAAAAAATTCTTTAATCTGACAAATAATTTATTGTGGCCTGACTTACTTTTTTGTGACATTTGCTAGTATTAAAATGTATATCATTTACACAACTTGTCAATGTTTTTAGAGGTTCAGTTATACACTCCTACAGTGTATTTTGCAGATTCCCTTTAAAATTGACAACTTTACCTGAAAATAGGTGTATGACCAGGCTTGGGTTTATTCCACGAGAAGTGGGATGGCACTGAGAGGAACTGTTCCATAGGACCATCCTTCTTTAGACTGTGCAGAGTCTCGTCTGAAGGAGAGTCTAGATTAGGAGACATACTTCCTTGGTCATCAAGCCCCAGGTCTGCTTTTCCACCCTGCATAGCTGTTCTGTCCTGAGAGGTCTTTCTGGTCTTTAATGGGATGTCAGTCTCAGAAGGGCAGCATTGAAATGGTGACATGCCCACAGGACTCCCAGCCCAAGTATCTTCCGTCACACTACCTCTTGGGGAAGGTCCTGGTGTGGGTGTGGGTGAGTGATGAGGAGACAATGAGCTGGGATAGCAAATGTCGGCACTAGAGTGGCGCCTTTTCCCACAGGGTGAGGTGGGACGTGAGGAAGGCCTGGAAGGTGGCCGCGGGCTAAGCCAATTTTCATCAGTGACACTGGTGCGCGGCGAATGGCAGGGAGATTGTCGAGGAGACAGGTTGATGGAGTGAGAATGGTGTGCGAAGGGAGAATGATGCTGCTGCCAGTGGGGCTGCTCCTCCAGAACTCCACCGCCAGCTTGAGGGGAGGCACAACCTGGAGAAGTTAGAGGGGAGCTCAACGTAAACCTGGCAGCTGCTTCATTCAGCTCTGAGTCAACATCATCGTAGACATGTGAGAATGATTCACAAGAGGAGGCATCAGAAAACCAGCTTCTGGAGGACAGGCTGCTGCATGGGCTGGGGCTAAGTGAAGAGTCCCGGTATGAATGATCCAATGGCAAATACAGGTGGTCCCTAGACAAGGGCCTGTCACCATGGTAATCCCCATCAGGACCATTAGCCCTAAGCTCCCCCTCATTTCCATCCATCTCCTGCTGGCAACTAGGGGAGATGGAGGTGATCTGGATACTGGGGCACTCAAAAGCCTTTGGTGCCTCCACAGGACCAGAAGGGAGTAGAGGGGAGCTGCCATATTTGCAGTCTTGTACATCAAAGCTTAGATGGTCAGATCCATGTTTGTGTGACGGGGGGCGTGGTGAAGTGTTGATGACATGGGAGTGAGCGTGCATGCCATGACGAGGCAAGCCAATAGGCTGGTGATTAGTGACCATAGACTGGGGCTGTCCCACATTTAGGATGTAGAATGATGTGTTATCATCCGGCTCCAGATCTAGGAGAAAAAAAGATAAATATTACCATACAGCAATTATACTCTTACTGCTGTTATTTTCACTTTACTATTTCTTTTGTTTTATTAAATAAATTCAAATACTGACCAAATATTTTCAACAATCTAAAATTATGTTTTTAAAACAAGGTCTATGACTGAACTAAACAACAAACAATAGGTAACCACTAAATCTGTTCACAACAGCTCAATTGACAACAGGCCTCAGGTAGGAATAGTTGGATCAGGTATGATACTGAACTATAATACAATTATGTGTAATTTGACACCTGATGTTTTGTGCTTATCAAGCAAAAACGCTGGAAACCATGTAGACCAATCGTCGCACTATCCTCTTCAGTTAACCTTTTCATCAGTTTATGGGGATATAAATAAACTAGTAGTTTAAACTACTAGTTAAAACCTTAGACACACTTTCCACTAGATTTAATGGGAAAGTGTGTCCACACTTCTAAATGGTTGTGTATATTATTTTCATCAAAGGTTAGAAAGAGCCATCTCAGAATTGTACATTGACAAGCTAAAAACAATCTTACATGAAAGAATACAGAGGCTAAATTTAAAATATTAAAAGCAATTTAGAAGTAGTTTGGAAGTATTGTGAATAAAGTTTCAAATGACCCTGTGTATATTTGTACCAAAGGATTTGGCAAACTTGTACCTCTGTGTGCATCTTGTGTCAAGTTTACAATAAAAAGGGAAAGGTTCGTATAGGTCCACCTCCTAATAATGTATTATTCACACTTTGAATGTATTCATCTTGTTTAAATCATGTTTTGATCCACAAGTGCAACTTGGATTTCAAAAATCAAATCATTTGAGTAATTGTACCCCGAGTTTGTGCAGAAACCCACTTTCAGGAAATTAGGGGCCATAGTGTTGCTGGGTAGCAGGCAGCCATACAGGCATTGTTCCAAGAGGGATAACCGATGAACAGCACTACTCAGGAAACAAATTCACACAAAGCTGTATGCTGTTGGCTGTCATCACAGCTAGAGCCAGCAGGCTATTTATACCAAAGGTCATCCGGCATAGGCAGTATATATACACATAAACACACCCACACAATAACAAATAGACAAGAGTCCATTGTATGCATTGGCACTGTTGGGTTAGAGTTTATTGATATACTTCTACTGGATATGAGCTGCTGCTGCCACTGGGAATATGTTGCCCAAGAACTCTCTCTTTTTACACGTGAAATGTTAATTGCATACAGAGACACTGCCACATTAGAAATGTAGGAATTGACAATTATCACATTTTGTAATCTGCCAAAAACATTTATGTCACACAGAAGAAGCAACTTTTAAACTGAATCATGCCATGGTTTTAAACAACAAAGAAACATTTATATTCACCCACTGTAAACAGAAACCATTATGAAATGCAAAACAATTACAAACAGGCATTACATTACATAAACCTTTTGTAATATTTTAAGCTATGTTGAGATCAATTTCAGGTTCTTTGAAAAGTAAAAATACAAAAGAAATTTTTATTAATCTTAAAAGAAGGACAAATGACAAAAATATAAACTAACATGGACACATATATCACCTACCAAAGCTAAAACCACATAGTAGCCTGTACAGGATATGGTTGTGAAATTATTACACAATGCTTTCACATTATTAAATGTACACACCTGCTTAAAACTTTAATACAACAATAAAATTGCATATATTAAAGCAGGTCAGCATGTTGGGAAGAAGACATGCGCTGTCTAACAATCCTATCCAATAGCAACATAATCAGCAGTAGCAGCCGCAAGTTCTTTATTTATAGCTGCTCAGTTTCTCACCGCTCATGTCTGTCTGTCACAAGACCCTGCAATGGATTGTCTGACAGCAGAACTTCACTGACTGACAGCATGCAAGGGAGGGGCAACAAAAGGAAAAGAAAAAGGGAAGTTGTAAAGATGGCCTGAATTGTCAAATAATATGTAGAAAACGTTTAAAAAAATGTCTGAACTTGATGACAACATAAATGTTTTCTAAATTCTAACTTGTGCTGATTTCTACTGAGTCACTGTCGACTGTGACTGTAAAGCATTGAAAACTTCCAAAGGTTCCAATAAAGAGGGTTTTAAGAACTAAGATATTGAAAATGACTGTCTACTGTTTTTCTCTCCAAGTTTTGTTACTTTCTTAGTGAATCATGGTGTGTAAAGGAGGACAAGACTTCTCAAACTGATTTGTTTGTTTGTTTGAATTCCACAAATTATGTTGAGCTTATTTGACTTTCATTTACTTTGTTCAGGTTTATTTATGTTATTTACACAATGGTGCCAGCACTGTATCAATTAACAAACCCCTCTGCTACGTTACCAATCGCTGATTCGAAGGGAAGTTGTAGTTGTTGAATGACTTTGTATTAATTTCTCTGTATTATCAATGGTCACAAGACCAAGAAAATAGTGATATGTGAACCTCTTTCATTGTTCATTGCAATCTGCTATTTTTATCCATTATCAAATAAATTCCCACTTTTACCATCTTTCTTTTAGGATGGCCAAGAATACAATATCAAACACCAAGCTGAACACTTGTCATTGTCATCACTAAGAGCTCATAAACATGACAAAGTCTGACGTGTTCAACTGGCCTCCAAACTGCTTGAGGAAGAAACCCTATCCAGAAAGACCTCACTTCCAAAGCCGCTCAGATCTGTTGCTCACATCCGGGTATAAGACATTCCAGAGCACACACAGATGTTCTTTTACCACATCCTGACTGGTCAGAGCACATTTACCAAAAGGGGATGATCTGCACAACTTTAGGGTGGTCATAAATTATAATTGGTGTATGCGCAGTTTACAGAGTATTATTCGTGTTATTCTTCATAAACTATAACCGGTTCAAATAAAATTTGCAATGTGCAATATTTCCATATCCTGCTTTACCTTTTTCTGACACCACTTTTGAAAAGTTTTGTGGTGGAATTTGCTTGGAAAATAAGCTGATGTTTATAGAAAAAAATGGAAATGCTGACTAAATAATGAGATGTTACAACCAGAAATCAATGTTTGGTGCCATTAACATTTAAGAATAACAGCAAGTGAAATTCTGAAAGGAAACAGTTCTTTCAGTATGCTAGAAGAAACGTGATAGGCCAAACTTGATTCAGATGTCCATGACAGACCAGGAGTTATTTGCCAAGACTGAGCTGACATGTGCTTCCATTATATGGTGGACTACTGCGTTCACAATGAAAACTTTTTAGGTTGTACGCAAAAGAAAGAAAGAAAATCAACTGAAGTATCAGATAAACAGTTAAATATTCAACAAAACGTAACTATAAATCAAACTGGGCAGTCAGGCACCTTGCGGTTTGAACAATGTACTTTCTATGACAGGGGTGTCAAGGGCTACAATCCTGCAGGTTTTCGATGTATCCCCAGTCTAACACAGCTGACTCAAGTTGTTCAGTAATGCTGAACTTCATTGGTTTTTTAATCCATTTAATGGAAGCCAGGTGTGTTGGAACAGGGTTACATCAAAAATCAGTAGGACAGCAGCCATTGAGGATCGACTTTGGTCACCTCTGTTCTATGGCAATAGGTCATAAGCTCAATTATCATGTGATCGTTATCATGTAAGGTCTATGTTTGGATGTATGTGTGTGTTTCACCCAACGAAAATAAAGGGGAAGAGAGTAAATAACTGGCAGTAAACAGATGACGAAGATATTATCGGTGACTATATTACCTGGCCTACAGCACTCTCCTTGCCCTGAGTTAAGATTAGCTTGTTACCTTAAACCCTGCAGTGCAAGGAATGGGGTGGGTGGTGGGAAACCCCCTTATCGTAGCCAAACTCAAGTCACCTTAGGAAACGAGGTCAGAGAGGAGAAATGCATGTAGTAGTACTGTTGGTTTATCAATGGCCTTGGTTTCAAACCCCCTGTACTGTTCCTGAAAGCCCTGTGCGTCATATACTCTTCAAATGTCCATACATCAGACAGCCAATCTGGTTAAATAAAGATCTCTAAGAGGCTTTGCTGTACCTAAGCTAATAATAGCTCTGCCTCACTGAGAGATGTTTTAGCGAAGCAAGGATTGGAGGATGTTTGTGACACACAACCAAGACCATTGTGTTCTCACGGTAACCACAGGGAATGGCCTGATCCACTGGTGACGGTGGCGTTCACCATAGCTCATGGACACAAAGCTCAACAGGTCTCTGGCTAACCATGCACTGCCTGAGAATTCTCAGTTGGGGATAATCTGTAAGGACTTTATTCTTCCCTCCTTACTGCACACCAAGTGTGTCCGGTTCCTGTAACCAGTAACCCAGATTCTGAGAAAGAGCAGTTTTTCACAAAAGGATAGAAGTTTGTTTTTTTGTTTTGATTAGTTTTTACAAATGATTCAGGTTCCTTGTTTCCACTTGGTCTACCTCTCTTTGTATGTATAAGTGCATTTCTATGGAATATAGAACAATATAAATATAATGGTAGAGAATGGAAATCTTAGTGTGCATCCAAGTACCTGTGATTGTTCCTGTTTCTTGTTCTTTTTTGTACATGTACTCCATGGGTATTTATTTGTAAGTTTGCAAGGGAGTGTTTGTGTGCGCTTATTTGTATATGCACATGCCCTCACCATATATTACAGTTCTTGGGTTACCAACAAGCCCCAATGCCATGTGGTGCTGGGGCAAGAGGGTAATCTAAGCCAGGATTCCCTTTGTGGTGGGGAGGCAGGTTGATTAGAAAGGGCTCTGCTTACATCCTCTGTACAGAGGGCTTTGTGTTTACCACAGTCTCCTCTTTCAGCTCTCTTTAAGAGCCGCTGATCAACAGACCAAGACAAAAGTGACAACCCACCATGCTCTATGAGCATCGCGGCATAAACGTTGAATTAGAACGCAGAAAATTCATCCAATAACAGTTTAAAACACAAAGAAATTGTTATTCTATGTTTGTTACAAGTAAAACGTATATTAAATGGTACTGAAGCAAAAAAACGTATTGGCTTTGAGTATGTCATATATATGTGTGTGTGTGTGTGTGGGTGTGTGTGTGTGTGTGTGTGTGTGTGAATGCATTTAAAGTTATTTGTAAAAAATTTTAAAGATACTAAGCAAAGATACTAAAATTTACAAACAAGAATTTAACTTTTTATGAAAAACAATGAGCAGTATATTGAATCTGTAACCACAACCAAGTGTTGGATGAAAAGGTTGTCTTGTGTTGCAATTTGTTTATTTATTTGTCAAACCATGAATGTGAAAAATCATTTGTATACATTAACATCAAGGAAGTGATTGTTTGGTGATATTTATAAGATTGGAATCAACAACAACACTTTTCAATTTGGGAAAAAAAGTCATTCAACATTTTTAGATAACATTTCAACATCTGAGGTCAGATAGATATTTGCAGTTATTCCGGTTCTCCACGCATGGTCACCTCCATCACATTGGGTTTTCCAAGAACTCTGTGTCAGGCCGGTGCCCTGCATTTCAGAACAAGTCTGTGACGTACTTTCACACATGTATTGTAAGGCTTGGCCTACACCTGTGAATCTAATCCTTACTGGTTGGGTTTTAGCCAAACCTACTGATGATCCCGGGATCTGTAGGTGACTGGGCCTGCATTAATGAAATTTAGAGAGAGTAAGCGAAAGAGACATCCTAACTGTAAAGAATAACGAAAGATGGCTCTAGTCATAGTCATGCTGTAGAAAGCAAATGCACAACAGAATCCTCAGATATAGATTTTCCATTAATCTAGCATAAGTAGTGCCTTGTTATGGTTTTAGCCTGCAATGTTATGTTAGTGTTATATGAAAAAGCCTTCCTGTGCGGACAGAAGACTCAGTGCCCAGCAGAGGCTTAACAATGGCTGGCTAAGCCAATGCTAACATATGCCGGCAGCTAAATTAAGCTCCTAATTAACAATCTCATGCCGAGATAACATTATGGGATAAACAGAGTGCCAAGTACCTGAACTAAATACCTACAAACACACCAATATCCTTCTGAACACATCACTAACTGTGTCTAGAGTACATTAACTGGATGCACTAACAAGCTGAATAAAATACTACTTTAATCTTGAATAACGACAACATAGCAACAGCTGGCACACCAGCATTTTGGCAGCTCGCCTGGCTCTTTATTTCATTATGTACATACCAACAGAAAGAAACTAAAGAACCAGTCAACAACCTTTCTCTTAATTTAATTGATAATCGAACGCTAAACACAAGCATGTCTACAATTCAATGCATTTGCAATGCAAGTTACTTACACACAGGGAAACAGTAAAAAAATAGAAGAGCTTAAACTTCTGCAGAATCATGTTCCACACACATTTCAAAAATGCCAGCCTTAGTTTAAAGATATGGTCCATATGCAGGCCTCTCCAAAAACGTTTTCTGTGCACTTGTACACAAAAAAAAATGCTACATGTATCAGTTTGTAGTGGACCAAAAAACTACAGCATGTTTTAAGAGTGGCCTCTTAGGCAAGCACATGCAGCCTGGTGGCCTGTAATAGCCCAGAGGAGATAACATCAGAGGGTACTGCTAACAGGGGTGGCATTTAAACAATCTGTCAGAGCTGACTGTGCATGTGCCTGAAAAAAAGTCAATCAGGGAGAGGGAGAATGGGACAGAGAGAGCAACATAGAGAAACAGACAGAATCAGAGCTGTCTGTGCTTTCAGAGTGAAATGTAAGTGAACATGTCTGTGAGGAAAAATACAGAATGAAAAAAGTGAAATGGAAAAGTTTACATTTGCATACCTCAGAGCTTGGAGAGAGAGAGGTGAGACTAAAGACGCACACCAAATGCATGACCATGTTAATTTATTTCAACCCAGCTTGCAAAAAATCAGATTGTTATACTGAGTCTTCATTTCAGGTTAAAACCATCAGCACTGAACACACATATGGGTTAATAATATGCCTACAGCAGCAGCTCCCATTCCCCATTCAATAAGCTGCGTGCAAAGTATTAGAATCATGGATGAGATAAGTAATCAAAAATGTCACTTTATCATGCTTATAATCAAGAAAATAGATTAAAAAAAATACAGAAAAATAAGCAGGAAATAATCAAAGATCACACAGGAAGTCTGCAATTTCTCCTTAAAAAAACACAACTGAAAGCAGCAAATATCCATATAAAATCTCAGAAGAGATCCTTTCTAAACATTTTTCCTAATGGAATTACATGGTTAAAAAAAACACTTTATTTTCTGAGTTGAGAACATATATTTAGGCACCATAGGTATTAACCAACTAAAAAACTGAGGGAGAAAAAAGTTTCATTTATTCTTAAGTCTCCAATATGTGAGAAAGTGACATTAAGTGAGCCAATTAGATACGTGGGATAAAGTTAAGTCACTTTCTAGTTATCCTTTCTGTGTATAATGACAATAAAGGCATTCTATTCTATTTATTGTCATTTCAGCCAGGCTCCTGCTCCTTGTTTTGTTGTTTTCCTTCTTAATCATTTACATTAAAGTTCATTGCTAGTTACAAGTACAGTTCTGTTGACTGAAAAAGGTCTTGAACACATATTTGGGAAACAGTCAACTGTTTAGAGAGTTAGGTAATGTAAAACACAGATGAATGGTGTGGCAGGGAAGTGTGGGTTTTTTGAGGTGAGTATGTAATAGAGAATGCCCGTTTTTACAACTTTAGATTAGTGCAGGACTTTACTTGCAATAGGGCTATGCCTAAAGGAGACATGAGAAGCCTAGCAGATGTCCTGTGTCCACGTCCCCATGAGGGACATTTAACTATTTGACAGTGACATTGTTGGTCAAGTACTTTGGTGTTAGAGCTCTGTGGCTATTCACGGTAAGCTCTCTCATACTATTATGATGGGCTAAGACATTTAGAGCTACATATCTCAAAAAAGGCAGAAGGTAGACTGCTGCAGATGCAGAGTTAAATGGGATACCCCACATTGAAAAAAAAGTCAACTTGAATAGGTTTAAAATGAATGCATTAATGGAAAAAAACATTTAAAGTCTCATGACAACTGACAATCAACTTATGAAAAACCAATACCATGTAAAAAGTTTTAAAACTGTTGATTAATAGATTTAAATGTACAGACATAGGTTACATGGAAAAATCCATGTTATTCCCACATTTTCTACTTCTACAAATTACCAAATATAATTCTTCAGCAAATATTATGGACATGCTATTCATAATCAGTATTGTTCTATGTTAAAATGCTAATATAGAAGCTTTTGTAAATTTGTATACAGATGAGGCAAGTGATTATGCTACTAAAATTTATATCAACAACTGGTGTGTAATGTCCTTGAAGCCCAACTGTAGCCCACATGATCTACATTCCAGTTTTGACCAATGATAGCATCCATAGCCACATGGGGTCCAACTGGAGTATGTCTACTAACCCAGTAAAAATGTAAGTGGACCATTACTCATTTAGAAGAGACTTTTAATAGATTTAGATTTGGTAAGTTTATATGTAATTTTCCAATTTATTACATCTAAAATTTATCAACACTGGTAATTTTCAATGAGGTCAGCAACAATTACCCCTCATAATCTATTTTTGGAGGAGATATACTTTATCTAAAGACAGGTAACATAAGAAGTACCACAAAAATTGCCAATTACAGTTTAAATACCAACAACCTGACAAAAATAGGATTATGAAGGACTCTTTAAAATAAAAAGGCGATTCAAACTTGAATAGTTTTCAAAGTTCATGGAAGCAGAGACAAAAAGATCAACAAGTTTAACAGATTTTTCTCTGGTGTTAACGCAGCCTCTGACATGTTGATACAGCGCAGCCAGCAATAGGTTCAGTTACACTAAATTTAAACTAGACAGATGTCACACATAGTTACTCGTGCCTTGCCCTAGGAAACAAACGACTCATTCATCCCACTGGGTGCTGGGACCCCCGCTTTTTAGCAGAGTTAGGGGAGACCCACATGGTGATCCAACTCCACATGTACACCATACACTGTCTGACCTTTGACCTTCCTTAGTTTACATTTGTATAGATATATCACATACCTATTATTTTCAATGAGCTTTTGATTTTTAGTTTCAACATTAACATTATCAAACAATTCACCGCAATTTCATTAAACCGTAAAAATGAACAAAATTTGGGGAGGTTTAAATCTCTAACGTTCTAACATATCTGTGATCAACAGCCATCAAAGTGAATCGTGAGGACATGTAAAGATTTGTTTTCAGTGCAAATATCCTTCTAAATAAGTCATATTAAAAAGTTTAATTTCTAAGTTCTGACTAATTTCCTGCATATGCTCCAATAACAGCCTTTTATCAGAATGATGTATGCCATCTATCAAGCTGGTAGTCTAACAAATAGAAGCATACACAAAACATACACCTGGCTAGAATATGAAAGTGCTGTCACACTCACCTGGTGACGTGGCACAGAGCATTATTTCTCTCTTTGTTAAAACCACAAAGTGCTGGAGCAGTAAAAAGTTGAGAGCTGCAGACGTGCTGGGACCACAGGGGATTCTCCTGCTCAAGTACGAAGTAGTCACCAGAACCTGCCGTCTGCCCTCTACCACTCTCTTTAGGAGCTCAAAATAGTCCACCATGAGAGCGATGTAATTTCAGTCTTTCCCACGACAAGGACTGAGAGATCGTGCTCTTGGCTCACAGAAGTAGAGCAATGACAACAACATAGACAAGGGCAAAAAAAAGCTTTCTCCACAAGATGTTTACAGGTCGTTCATTTCAATATGATGAAATAATGCCATAACATGTCATAATGTCTAAGTACTGCAAAAACAATAACAGGGGTACAAGAAAAGCCACAGTAAATGAACAGATCAACATCAAACCATCAAAAGCAGTGGTGACTGCTGGCATCTGGATATTTCATTAGCCTAGATTTTTCTTTCTGATGTCACTTGTGGTTTCTTTCATATCCTAAGAGAGCTGTGAGAGGAAAGAAGCCTGAGTCGTCCTTAGGCAGGTCTATGATTCTGCCAGTACCGATAAACCACAAAAGAAAGAAAGAAAACTGCTTTCATTACATGAGATTTGTGCAAAGGAAAAAGGTCTCTGCGTGAAATACAAAGTTAAAAGAACGATAACTTCTGAATACCCGATGTCTGTTTCTCTCACCAGCAACCAGACAGTGGTGCCCCCCCCTTTTTCTTTTACTCCACCCAACCATCTGAGCCCCACATGGTATGTTCAGGCAGAAAGCCAGACAACTTCGCGCTGGATCCACTATCTTATCACCCCTCAACTTATACCACCTCTAGCACCCAGTTAAGACAGTAACAATCATGATCTGCCAAAACCTATATTGAACATTACCAATTTCAACTTAAATACCACAAGATTGACACTTGCCCCCAATTAGAGTAGTGTGACCTTAGTAATGTAAAACACATGTTGTAAGATATGATATACATATGGTATATGTAAATTATCCATCCATCCATTCATCCATTTTTTACCGCTTTTTCCCTTAACGGGGTCGCGGGGGCGCTGGAGCCAATCCCAGCTCACAACGGGCGAGAGGCAGGGTACACCCTGGACAGGTCGCCAGTCCATCACA
>JBAMHV010000001.1:21483703-21496287 GCA_037177535.1 Pseudomugil gertrudae
TAGGTACGGAAAATGTAACCGCACGGTTCGACAAATCCTAATGGAAACGCTCTGTTTCTGGGTATAATCGTGTGAGGCCGGGTAGAGTAGGTACTAATGGAAAAGCGCCTTTAGAGTCTCCAATCAGCCTATCCCCAAAGTGCATGTCTTTGGACTGTGGGAGGAAGCCGGAGAACCAGGAGAGAACTCACGCTAACACGGGGAGAACATGCAAACTCCACACAGAATGATTCCCATTCCCATCTGAATCCCGCCCCAGCCGGGGCACGAACCAGCAACCTTCTTGCTGTGAGGCCACAGTGCTAACCAACTGCACCACCGTACAGCCCTATATGTAAATTATATTATTCAAAATATAAAAATATATTCACAAAGTAGTGCATGCAATTAGATCTACCCTGTAAATAAACAAACGAAACAGATGAAGTGCATATAAATAGAGAATGGAACAGCAAATGGATGGTTAAGAGATTGTTCAAATGATGCATGCATACATACACAAACACACATTGTAGTGTGACTTATAGGGATAAGATAATGTGACTCAGTTTTCAGCTGAGGCGGTAAACTCATTTGTGTCACTGACTGCCTTCCCAGATATGATATAATATTCCAAAAAGTAATTGATATCTGCATTTTCCCGTGGACGTTCACTCCATTAGTTCTTGTTGATTTTTTTTCCTTCCTCAAGACAAGAGCGTTAGTTTCCATTTAAAACAACTAAAGATGATGTAGAACGTAGGAAAAAGCAAAGAACTGTGGCACAACAATTTACACTTGGATGCATAATCGTAGTCAAAATACCGGTAATAATCATCAATTAATATTTTGATCAATACCTAAATCTACTGTTGATTGTTTACCACGATTATTTATAGATTTAAGTGAAAATATACAAGGGGTCCTTTGGAACTTAACATAACATGAATTTGAAACTCTGCACAGGGTGTCTACCACCATTATTGGATTGTTATGTAATGTGGGCACAATTATTTAGCTATTGTTATTATCATGTGTCCACCTTTCCTGTAGGGTTTAACTGATTAATTATTTGGCCAATTAATTTAGCTTTTTTAAGTATTTTTTAAATCTACATTGGATGATGCAAGTCTGGCAGGATGTAAACAACAAATTTTCTGACATAAATGGATCTTAGTGGGTCCATTCATCTATAGCGTACAGTTTATGATTAAGGCTATATTTGGTTTAATTGTTTCAAGGATTCCCATTATTCCACCATTAGCCTCTGCCAAGGCCATAGCTAATGGTGGACTAGTGACCTTTCCAGTGCCTCTTGTCTGCTTATTATTGGGACAGGCTCCTGCCCTGCACAACCTTAAGTTGGACTAAATGAATGAATGAATTAATCTACTTTAGATTGTGCCAGCACACTAGGGCCGACTGTACGTTTTTTTTTTATATAATCCACCTTTTTCAAGGCAACCACCCTCAAGTTAGTTTTTTCTGCGTGTACTTTTTCAGTTTTTAAGTTATGATGAGTTTAAATAACAATGAAAGTTATCTACCAACTGGAACAACTAATTAAGCTTTTCTAATTAAGAATATGAAAATGCAGTATTATGTGTTTTACAAAGACATGGCTGTATGAACACATCCTGGACTGAGTGTGTGTGTGTGTGTGAACTGCTTCAAGAATTTTCACACTGACTGCAATTACACAGTGTAAAGCTAAAAAGAGGTTAAATTGCAATTTTTCAACCACTGTTGGGGCCACTGTTAAACCTCTAACCAATCTTAGACTTTTATATCATACCTGGTATTACTGCAGGTATGGCAGCATGTGATGTCATCAGTTCCATCGTGCCTGACTACAAACCCAGCATCCTAACACAATCATTGTGATCTCAGAGACTTCAACATCTCCTTCTCTGAAACATTGCCAACACTCCAAAAACTTTTCAGCTGTGCCACCAGGAGAAATAAGATGTTGGCCTTTTTTATGCAAATGTTAAAATTGCAAATATCGCTGTCCTGCCTCCTTTAGGAAGAGCAAACCATAATGTGTTCATCTTACCTCCACCAATAAGGTCAATGTTCAACAGCAACCAGTCATCACACAGTCAACTGAAACGTGGCTTAACGGAGCTAAAGATGCTCTAAGAAGGTGCTTTGAGGGTCATAGACTGGACTCCCTCCATGAACCAAATGAGAAAATGACATCCATGCCATGACTGAGTGTATAACAGATTATATCAACATCTGTGTGCCCAGCATCATGTCAACAAGAACAGTAAGGCCATTTTCCTAATAACAAACTCTGAAAGACCGACAACCTGAAAAAAAACTGCTAAACATTTAACAGAAAGCTTTCAGAGATGGAGACAGGGAGTTATTCAAGAAAACCCCAAACAACTTAAAATAAAGGTTAAGAAGTGCAAGAGGACTACAGGAAAAGTTGGGAAGTCAGCTTCAGCCAAACAATGTGGGGGATGTGTGGTGAGAAAAAAAACTAGCTTAAAGGCGGATCAGAGTGATGGAATTCTGAACAAAGCTAATAAGCTAAACATGTTTTTCAATTGGTTCAGTTCACTGCCTGCTTCAACTCAACAGATAGCACACCCTCCATAAGCCCATGGCTATCCTGTCGCATCTCTACTCTGTCTGTTCAACATTACACAGTCAAAAAGATTACCGGTAAACAAAATCCCAACCACCTTAACCCAAAGACCACAGACCAGTCACTGTAAGATCTCACATCATAAAAGTTCTTGAGAGACTGTTATTGGCTTACCTCAATAAGCAAGCGAACACCTTTCAGGACCCATTATAGTTTGCTTATCGCAATGGTCTTGGGGTTGAAGATGCCCTCATCTGCCTACTTGAGGGACCCTGCCCTCATCTGGAACAATCAGGTAACATTTTGCGGATCACGTTCTTTGATTTTTCATGTGCTTTAAATACAATTCAGTCTGCTCTGTTATGTTATAAGCTCCATATTTTCCAGGTGGATCCACAACCACCTAAATTTTGACTCACTAACAAGGAGACAGACTAGACTGAACAAACTGTGCAGGGCTGTGCAGGGCATGACTCTGGAGCTGCTGAAGCTGATTGCCCAGAAGTGCTGCACAAGCTGCTGAATAGTAGATGATTCCTCACATCCTCTATACAGTACAGTGAAGAAACAAACCAGAGATACCAGAGATTATTCAATTCAATACAATTCAGATTTATTTGCTTCACAATCATGTGATCTCAGGGTACTTTACAGACACTTTAATTTGAGCCAATTCATAATTTAGCCTAGATAAGGAAAACCAAAAGACTGCATCCAATGTTGACTTTGAGCCAATCCCTCTGAGCATGCATGAGGCAACAGCAGTCCAGTCATAACACTCCAGAACAAGGCACAAGCTTCTTGTTCTATATTTAATTATTGTTTTTAAATAGTGATGCATGATGAAAAATTTCAAACGATACCAATATTTTTCTGCTTCTCATGACCTATAACCAATAAGTTACCAATATTTTTATTTTTACTATAATCTGCCATTTGTGCTGGAGGCAGTAATGAAAAACTGATATTTAAGTAGCTCTGGTGTATCTGTAACATAAAAAAATATTTTGGCTTATCAGATGTTTATTTTTTCATGTCATTCTGTAACAGAATTTATATGTACTGACATACTGTGTTAGCCTCAATTACAAAATGTAATCAAATATATTAAATTAAGTGCATCCTCAAAAATTAGGTGAATTGTGTAACCTTTTCGCTGTCTCTTAAAAAGTTTTTACGCCATTCTGAATGGATACATCGCCCATCTGTGTTAGTGTTTTAGCTTTAGCACCGCTAGCTGCTCTTGCGGCAGCTTCATATTTTTTCCATACTGCTTCACTGCAAAGACCATTTTTCAGGTGAGGTATTAGATTTGTTGTTTTAAAACTTGAAAACTTCTTCCCTCCTTCAGAATTCCCAGCAATGCTGTTTCATCTCCTGCTAAAATATGACTGTACTACTCATTATTAGTCAGGCAGTGATGGGGCCAAGCCTAGGTTTTAATATATTACCCAGAATTTTTATAGGGAAAGTGTACCTATCTGACCGATAAAAAATTACCCAAATCTGCAGATATTTTATCGGCCCGAAAGATATGGTGCATCCTTTCTTTTAATCCAATAAAAGATTTATTTGTCAGTATGAACTGACATATAGCCATGTATTAAACTGGATGGCTCAACTTGTTGAGCAGCATTATACACACACACACACACACACACACACACACACACAAATCAAAGCAGATCCAAGTTGGAGAATCTAAGACTTCATTCACAAGTACCCTTGGTATTTCTTGATATTCTTGCCAACGTTGAAAGATCCAGACATTTTGCACTCCTTGTGTGTTTCATTTGTTTTTATTTATTTAATTTATTTATCAGTTAATTCAATTAAATTTTTACGACATCAAGAGCAAATAGAAATTAATTTTTATTAACATTTTTCTTAAAGTTTCACAGTGTATTAAAACAAATGTCACAAAATGATAAAAAAAAATATATATTAGAAAGCCAATCAAAATCAACTACAATTTTATTTGGCTTGCCAGGCCTTTCAAAGAATTTCCCCCAGAACAGTTAGTTCAACTTTTATTTTAATAGTGAGAAATCTCTAAGAACCTCAAAAAACAAGTAAATAAACTGAGTGTATGTGCCTGTTTTTAATTAAGTTCTAATATAGTTCAGAATATTCTAGTTGGTAAATGGCAACAAAATAAAACAAATGTGGCGAACAAAACAGATCAGTTATTGTCAAAATCCAGTTGTTTTGCTAACAAAACAAACTGTCATTTAGTTTGATTTTAAACCAATTATTTGTCTATTTTTCTATTCTTATTTTGCTCATAGTTTTTACATTAGGTGGTTCAAATGGAGCCCTCCTCTTGATTTACTGACAACCCTGACAGCATGTTAGCCCTGTCCCTGCGTATAGAACAGGGGAATACTTCACCTGAAAGAACTGTTTCCTGAGAAACTAAAACAGAGTGAGAGAGACAGAACAGACAGACGCCCATGCAGACACAGGAACAGAACAAAACAGAGAGATGAAGAGGTGTGATACACTGTACAATTTAATAACAACGTTTTTTGCATATTCACATAAACAATGAGAAAAACAGCAATTTACCCACAGTTCTCAACTGTCTAAAATAAAGTGTAGACCAAAGCAACATTTACTGAGCAACTTTTTTAATGAGCTAGATTATGACGAAAACAATGAAAGTTAATCTGATAAAGGATGCAGAGCATTCAGTACCATTACCCACTACTTTTATACAAGACCTATATGACGGTCTGAAGGCTTGATTATTTTACTGAAAGAGTATTGTCAATCAATATTAGTTTCAAGTAACAAGTGACATAATGCAACAGTGAGAACTGACTTAGTGATTCTGTCATATACTGGCTATTCATTGAGTATTACCAGACGAGATTAAAACCACTTGCACAGTGGTGCCTATTCAAAAATAGTTTTCCCTGCTCTGTACTAACACCAATCTAACTCTTTCTTAAATAAAAAAAAATCATTTAAGTAGGCACGTGCAAAACTAACATGGAGTCATTACTTTGTCAAAGTTTGATTAATTTATTAGTTCCATTGATTTTGACCTAAAGATTAAACCAATGAAGAAATTTAATTTAACATGAATATTATTTGCATTTTTTTCACAATTTTTACATTTACCCGTGTTTACATGTCAGACCTCACATGCCTTTGTCACTGCGTAGACATTTTTGTGAAAATTAACAGTTTTTTTGGGCCACTTCAGTAACATTTTACTTCCATTTCAACCAATTACTACCTGAGTATCCATCACATTGGTCTATTTTTCTGCAAATACTATACCTTTTCTTGTCACTACAGAACCTGGTATTGAGATTTTTATACCCCCTGTTCAGGGAATATAAAAAACATTGTACATTCATTGTGCCAAACCCTGTTGTTTGGAAAACATTGATGCATAAGCGATCAAAGCAGATGCACCTGAGTTAGCTGCAGATGAATTCATGCGTGTGTTTAAGAAGAAGTTGTCTTTCTTCTAAATGGTATTGTAAAAGTGTACCTGACTACGTTTTATCACAACAAAGTGAGCAATAGCTGCCTAACCTAACAAGGATGTCATATCTGCATTCTGTATGAGAAGGAATACTAAGTAAAGGGTGAATCACGATCATACTCCACTGTCACATGATGGATGACGATAAATAATGCCCAGTCTGAAACCTTTTTATGTGTCAACTTTCACTGTAAAATGACATAAAAGTTCTTTAAAACTCATGGGTAGAATTGTAAATCTGTGCAAATAGACATGCTATGCATTGGTAATGCTGTGATAATAAATAACCCCAATGTACTAAGAATATTTTCAAGTTTTGTCATTTTATCTTTATAGCAACAGATCACTTATTGTGAGTCATGTATTTCTATTTTTGTTTAACTTGCCTTCAATAGAAAAAAACATGTACAGAAAAGTTACAAACTATCTTCATTTCATACATTTAACAAGTACATTTTGATAATAAAACAATCAAGGCCTTTCTTTTTGTATCCATTATTTGTGGATCATCTTGAACAAATAAATACATCTGTAGACATACAACATAACTCTTGCATCTGAAGTCAACTGAACTCAATAGAAGACTTATTCTTCATATTGAGTGTCGGTGACTAAACTTCCTGCTACCAGTGAAAAGCTGACTAAGTTTAACAACGTAACTATGAATTAACTATGGCTGGTTTCAAAATATTTTACTCCAAGAGGCTGAGGATGGAACTACATTTTGCCACATGGGAAAACATAAATATCCTACATGGCAAGAAGTTAGAAGCAGTCAAGAGACAATAATCTTCTTGGATCTTGTCATGAGTGCTGTCTCCAAGGTCAGCAGTTACATTTACTACTACTGGTATTGTCACTGAAAATAAAATAGAAATGCATAAATACTTTAGCTAGTTACAATGATAATCCTAAACTTTTTATCTTATATTATTAATCTAGTCCTTTTATTTTAAATTACATACTTGGTTTAAATCTATTTCAAAACCTGACTGACAAGTTAGCAAAGTTAACATACAAGGTCAAATTTGTTGTCCTTGGAAGTTTATATAATCATTTCTGTGCTGACAAATCATTGAATTTACAAACATCACCATGGCAAATATCATTACACTCTTACACACTTTGTGTACATGAATCATCTTATCAAAGAAGTACGCAATACAATTATTTATAATGACAGCAAAGAACAGATAGCATTCCAGTGATCCCCATTATTATAAAAATATTTAACAGCATTTCTTCTATTTCTTTAGCTTATTTTATAAACACATAATGAATAGAGGTTTTGACAACACTGGTATGTTGCTTTGCTGACTTTGTGACATTAAAGCTATTTCCTCTCAAACATAATTCCAACGTTATATTAACAAAACTGTAATAACACCAAATATTGTCCCAAAGTTAACCAATGTAAAGCTAAAAACCAACATGTTCAACAGGTGATAAATCCAAATATAACGGAACATAACCTATGTATACAATTACTAATGTTTTATTTAGTATACCTGCAGTGTCAGCACATATAAAGACATGAGTTTCCCTTCTGTTTTCTTGAGTCTTGTTCAGAAAATAAACATCTTTAAATATGCATGTGGTAGCAAATCATGTCAATAACAACGTGACTAATTTGTAACTACTAAAAAACTAGACTTTAAAGCCATATATATGTATCTATATAATTCCTTGTTTAAAGTTTCAAAGTTTTACACAGTTCTACACAAGCATGCCGAATATTTTTATGAATACATAAACGTTTGTAAATGAAGCGGATTTAAAATAAAAATAGGTTGATTACGTCTGTTTTGTGGTAGACTGTGTACACGTTTTAAATATGGAAGTGTGTATATCCCCTGTTGCCACTTTATATCAACGTCCTGAGAGCATACAGACGGTCTATTGCAAGCTTTAATTTTTGCCAATGAACAGTAGTAATAGCATCTATGCTAGCCTGCTAGTTTAGCATGATGAGCTAATGACAGCTGCTGGGTGTATGGACATTAGTTTAACCGATTTTTATTTTTTTTAAAGAACCCAATATTACAACATCTCCGTTAGATTAAACGCGAACAAGCAACTGAGACGCATGCTCATTGGTTGGGTTTTATTTTAATACTGTGGACAAAAGTTGTCGGATAAAGTTAAGACAAAAGTAGTCTTGCAGATGAGTAACTTACGTTACAGCATATTGCGCCCTACATTTAAACTCGTACACACAGTAACTTGCCTCTGAGCACATCGAATTGCACTGACCTGCGGGGCCTAGCGGCTGCTGCTGCCCGTCGTCCCCGAAGACCAGTCTGAAGTCCAGCTCCTCATTCCCGGGGCAGTTTGCGGTAGTCATCGGGTTTGACAGCTCGGGTTTGAACCCGCCACTCGACCGTCAACCGCTGGAGCAATTTACGTCGTCCTAAAATGTCACAACATTTACCAACTGCCACGGCGCCAAACTTTTGTTAAGTTATTTCGCAAGTCACAGACGAACCAGAGTTTCACTCGTTTGTCAAATCCAAAATAAAAATCGCTGGCTTCTCTTCTTCTGGCAGTTACGAGCGAAATTCTGGCTTCAACTTCAGAGAAAGTCGCCTGCCTCTCCTTGTCTCACGGTTCTCTCTGTCTCCCGACCGAACGTCAACAACCAACAAATGTTCCTCTGTCTTTATTAATCGCTGTAAAGCCGCTGAATTGTCCGTGTAATTGTCCCGTTCCCTGTACCTCCTCCTGTCTGTTTCTCTCCCTCTCCGGAGCTCCTATCCCAACTTTTACTAACCCCGCGTGACAAGGCAGGTCCAGCGGTGACGTCAGCAGACACAACACAACACAGGGCGCGCGCACACAGATCATTGGCTACAGAGCTAATAAAGAGTTATTACAATACGGCCAAGTTAAAAACCTGAAATATAGTGTTTTTCAAGTATGACTGTGCTTTATAACGGAAGAGCTGTTCGTTGCATCAAAATCAAACAATACAGGCTTAGTAAATATTTTTTGACTATAATACATAAAGAAATGGTCTGAAAGTCAAATACATCTTTTATAGTTTCATTACTGCATTATCATCTTATTCTTGCCAAGCACAACTTAAAACCATTTATAGGTCTGTAAAATATTTTGTTTGACCTTGCTATAACTGGCTCTTACAGCCACTTTGCTCTATTTAATTGGTCTGCCATTCTCCACCAACCAACCACCAATAGCTTGCATGCGATTGCACCAGGCCCTCAGCTCCTACCTCTTTGTGTGGTTCTAATCCAAGCCAGGATTGGTATGTGTAATGACAAGCTGCACTTTTTACCTTTAGATCCCTAAACGGTGTTTTGCAGATAGCCTTGATTTTTAATCAATCCTGTTTAAAATTGTGAACAGCAGAAACCATAAGTTCAGCAAACATTCAGATCTTTCCCCCTTTTTACCCAGCAATTTAAATTAGAAATAGATTAAACAAAAATGCACATCATACATTGGTTTAGTTGATGAAAAAAAAAGTACAAGACCATTTTGTTTGCGCCCTCCCTTCTTTTGCTGGCCATCAGATGCATTTCTAAAACAGTTACTATCTACTCACACTGATTGATGCACTTAGATGGACCTAACCACATAAAGTTTATTTATTTTTAGTCCCCAAAAGGTATTATATATTTTTTTTCTGTGCAAATTTATTTCTAAGATTGTAAATTATGCCTGTCAGTCATTTAAATACCAGTCCAATTCTGGGAGGTCTTTTTATCAAACCAAATAGAATGAATAACTGTAAAAAAAAAGGATCAAATAAAAGAGCGGCTTGAACAAAGCAACAGTAAATATGTGTGAATATGAGGTGTGCCACTCCCATTAACCTCTGCCTCTATCCTACTCATCAATCTACACGTTAATCTTTATTGGGTAAACACCACAAAGGGCAGTGCATTGCAATGCTGTAATGTGTTATACTTCGAATGTCAACTTATCTGAATTTCCTGCATCCAACAAAGTTCAAACTATTAATCTGTGCAATTTAACAACAATCTTGCAAGGTTAGGTAAACCTTTTATTGATGCTGCTGCAATTTCACACACTTATAAGACACAAGGGTAAAATAGATAATATTAAGTCAGTATTCAATATACCAAAGTCTTTTGCACCATGTATAAGTACAGCTATAAAACATTTGTGCATGACTTTTTTTTACTATTTATCTTTCATGGATCAATGAAAATGTAGTCTTTTCTGAACAAATTGCAGAAAATTAAACAGCACAAATCTATTATAGAGTGAAATTCATAGAGAACCTGATATGTTTTTAGTTAAATAGCTCCTTATAAAACCACTGGAACAAAAACACTAAATAGCGTTCTATCATTTTAGCAAGGGTACATTTTTAGCTCATCCAATTGAAAGTATGGCAGACAAAAGAAACCCTCTTAGTTTTTTTTATTTAGACTCACGACATGTACCTGTGTTAGATGCATGTGGGTGTAAAGCGCTCAGCTCACAAATGCAGCGTAGCTGTAAGCATCAATATCACATTTCCTGTGGTCTTAATTTCCAGGCAAAGTAACAAATCTTAGTTTTTTTTTTGTCTTTTTTTTGCAGCAATTCTCTCCCATCATACTTTTTTGGTCTTCTCTCCTCCATACGAGCTGGCTGATGACAAGCAAAGTCACCTTCTTTAATGAACCTGCATTTTGAGAGGTTTTCTTGCAGAACATTTTACATATTGTTGCTGTCATTTCATGCAACATAGTAACAAAAGCAAAAAGAAAAACCCAAAACAATAAGGTATTCTTTGTCATCAACAGGTTTTTTCCACTAATGTTTGGACATTTGCTTGAATTAAAGTACTTCAAACATTAAACATAGTCTTTTCAAATGTTTTATATTTTATATACCACCTTAAAAAGGTAGTTCTGTGTTATTATCAATTTATATAAAAAACATACAACTTCAATTCTGGTTTCAGTTATCCTTTCCATTACGTTCAGCTCATGAGCCCTGAGCCTTATTTAATTAAGCTACACAAAGGAAAAGAGGATTAGCCCTTTTACTTGGAATATTTGAATAAATGTCCAATTAAAATGTGAGCCTGTTGTTTTCTCTTTCCATTTTGGTTTATAAAATCAACCTAAAGTTTTAGCTCACTCAGAAGAGCACTGAGTCTTAAAAGTAAAACAATGACAAAGACGTTTGGCTTTGACCCATATACTTTAAGATGAAGTAATTGTATACACAGTGGCCATGTGAGGTAAATGAACTTTCTCCTGTGCAGAAATGCTCAGACCAACCATGGTCTAATTCACGGGTACCCGAATCTCTTATCTTTGCAGATGACCTTTGAAGGGAGAAGATAAAGACAAATTGTGTGGGAGGCTGTAGATGTGGTTTGTGATTTTAGGCTCTTGTAAAGAAAGTTACGGAGGAAAAAAAAAAGTCTGCCCCCACACTGGTCCTGTTTCAGAGGTGTCATTCTTTCAAGGATTGGTGCTTGCACACTGTGCAGAAATACAACATAACACCATGGCAACATGTGCAATGTTCACTGAATTTCAAAGAACTTAAAAGTGCATAAAGTTCAGTATCAGAATGTCAGCTGACAAGAAAGTAGAGGCTCACAAAAACAACCTAAAGATTTCTATAAATAATAAAGAAAGAATACTTTGAAATAAAGACAATATCATGAATTAACTTTTGCTTGAATCTTTATATGTTGTATTCTATATTGTTTTATACTGTGAAAGAATTGTTTACTTGGAAAATGATGCATATGCTGCTGTCATTGCTCTGATTTAAGTCTTTTTCATGTTTTATGCTGCCCTCTCTTGTTCAGTCTGTGAAACTGAACACTAACGTATTTGATTAATCTGTTGGGTACATCTACTATTAGTTTTTAAAAAAGAAAACAGTCATTTTTAACAATCAGCACAACTTGTTTTAAAAATGTAAATGTGGGGGAAACCAGTCACCTAACAGCTTGGTTACTGTTAAAATACTCTTACTGAAACATCAACAAACTAAGTTGAATTGGAAAGGTTAGTAATGCTTCAGTAAAATCCAGGACACATATACTCCATGATAGATGTTTATTATCAAAAGTATAGGGCTCAATAAACTTTGTTTTAAATTAATTATATAAACAAAAGAAGAGGTTTGCGCCTATAAACTCCCAGATAGAGACAAAAGCAGGCTCTTCTTTTTGCTTGTCCTTCCTAGAGTTATTAGGGGAGTTATCCAGTATTGCTGCTTTGCCTGAAGTGTGTAAACTCATATAAAAAGGAGATTTATCTCCCGAGGCTTGCATCCAAAAAAGGTCCAAAGAAGAACATAAAGCACTGCTGTTTTGCCTTATCCAGTTTATCATATGATTAATGTCACAATATCTTCCCTTAATGTTGTCTTTTGAAAACAACATGGCAGTCATGCACAGCATACATAAACAAAAAGAAAGAGAAAAAAATGTGTGTGTGTGTGTGTGATGCAGAACATCCTCTGTGCATGAGGGTGTGTCTCATCTGTCAGATGTTTTAAGGAAAG
>JBAMHV010000001.1:21497479-21509191 GCA_037177535.1 Pseudomugil gertrudae
CAAATATGATGTGAAGCGCCCTGAGATGACACTGTCATGAAGTGGCGCTATATAAATAAAGTTGAATTGAATTGAATGTCATATTATTTTGTGTAATTACTTACTTAACCTAAAATATGCCAAATTGCAGTGTATGGAAAGACTAAATACATCCTCTATTTGATATTATTTTCAATCATCTTTGGCAAAAATAACATGAAGTAAACTTTTACCTCATCGTGGAAGAATGCCAACAGATTTGCTAAGATCAATTTAACATAGCGCCAGTATTTACAGTGCAGTGTACATAAGTAAAAGGAAGAAACAAGTGAAATAATAATAATGATGATAATAATAATTATCATCATACAAGTGTGAGTTTTTCAGAAGACAAAAAAACGAATTATTTAAGCCAAAGAAAAGCAGAAAGGGGTTTTAATAACGTTATCTTTTATGAGCTGTTTTGCTTTGCATTAGTTTGCGGATCACTATCTATCATTGTCTATCTATCAGTGTCTATAATTGTTTACTTAGACATGACAGAATTAATCTCAACTGCAAGTGGTGCAGGTCACACTACCCAGGGAAGTCAGAACTTATTAATCATGCTTATTTTCACTAAAACAAAAATACGAACTTTTAACACAAATCAAAATTATTGTCTTAACACTGTCTTTAATAAAAAAAATTCTAATTATGTTTGTATAGGTATTTAGAGAGCTTAGAAATATATGTACCCTATAGGCATAAAGTAGATTAGGGCAAGAAATAATGCATAAATTAGCTAATGTGTATTTATAATTTTTTTTCTTTCAAACTGGAACACATAATAACCGTCCATGTGCCAAAGCTGCATACAAGGAAAAATGGATTCCTCCATTTATTGAAAGAGAAAAATATATGTTATACCCAAAAAGCTTCCAACTATCAAAAGCATACTATAATTTTCTTCTTAAAATTAAATGGTGATGTGTTTACTATTTATACTCTTTATTTCAATGACTAAATCAGCTTATGCTGGGAGAAACAACTCATAAAATATTAAATATTAATATATATATTAATAATAATATATAATATAATAATATATAATAATATATCATAAATATATTGAATGATGTTTATATGTGTATTGCATGTATTGTATTATACTTAGAGGTTAATAACTCATGATCTGTATGATCTGTTCTGCTACTTAAGCCTGTTTAGGTCAAATTACATTATAGATCCACTCTGAGTTGTTTTCTGCTTTTCTTTTTCTTGAAGGCATTAAGTTAGACTGCACAGTTGTGTGGTTAATAGCTCCATCAGGGCACTGCAAAAGGGTTTCTGGTTTATGATTAGAAATCTTTATGAGAGAATTATCGCTTTTCTCTAATCACAAAAAGGTTGGGTTGTTCTAGAAAATATAAACAGTTCATACTATACTGATATTATCTCATATGCAGGGCATTTAAAATCATGCAATGGTATAAGTATCAATCATTAAAAAAATATGTATTTAAATAAAAGCTAACTGTATAGGTGGTTATACCATAAATGTCAATCTTTCAACAATGTGTCGTGTTAAGTGTCGTCTTGGCTTATAATGTCTGTTAACAGAGGACTGTTAAAATAGTCACTGAACCAGAACATTTAGTCCATTCAAGTGATCATTCTATTAGAGAAAGCATACCATGCAAAATACACCAAAAACTTAAACAGTTTTACATGTGCATTAAAAGTTTAAGAAAAGTCTATTTAAGAAAACATTTCAACAGTAACAGATAACAATAACAGTAAAAGGTACACAAAGTATAGTTAGGAAGAAATGTTTTTAAAAAGAAGAAATCAACAACTGTACATAAACCGAATATGTTTTAACAGTCAAAATAATCCAAATCGGCTATGGAATTGTGTGCTTTCCAGGGCATACTGCCTTTATACATACATACGTCATAATCCCTCGCCAATGACATCATCAACGTTTGCCCAGACAGCATGGCGAATAAGTTAGGTGTTATACGACGCTAACGCTATTATATGGTCCTTTTTTGGTCAATTTGGGATATTTAAATGAATAATATTAATTTTTTAAAATAGTTTGCTTACGGTGTCTTTATTCCCTGGCTGGCTGGTGTACAGTAGCTGAATAGTGAAACCCAAAGATGCAGACTGCGAAGGTCGGCTGTTTAGCCTTAGCTGTTTGGAGACTCTTTGGTTCCAGTACTTTTCACCGTCCACAGATCGTTAAAATGCCTACTTGGCATCATGAACGTTTCTTTGGTGGCCAAACTCGCTTTTGTCAAAAAAGCGCGACGACAGAGGACACCGTAATCATCCGCGTCCCTCGCTATCTTCAGAAGCACGTTGAAAACGTGAAGCAAACTCGAGGTAAAAACCAGATCAACACCGTGAAAGCTGGAAAGCTCCTCATCCGGAGCAAGAATCCTACTCGAAACCAATCTGCTGGATACACTCTGGGAAAATTCGAGGAGCCTCTTCTTTGCTCAAAGGGATGGAAACATAAGAAATCATTCGGTGATTATTTTACAATCAACAACATCAAAGCTGTGGCACCATGCGTTGCAGAGGAACAGGAGGACGAGGATGGACTGAAGACACCACCTACGTTTGCAAACCTCCACATCTGCAAGGAGCTGATAGAAACCTTGGATGGAATTGGGATTACTCACCCTACCACTGTGCAGCTCCAGTCCATCCCAAAGATCATGAAAGGTCATAACATACTGTGTGCCGCAGAGACGGGCAGTGGAAAAACACTTAGCTATCTACTACCTATTATTCACAGGCTGCAGGCTTATAAGCAGTCGGATAAGTGTACAGAGAGTGGGAACAGTATTCGTGCTGCTGTTCTTGTGCCTTCCAGAGAACTGGCTGAGCAAGTAGAAGCTGTGTCCAGGACTCTGTGTGCCCCATTTAACTTGCTTACAAGGACTGTAGGTGGTGGGCGAGGTGTTGGACAGATCAAGGCAGTCTTTAAGAGGAATTGTCCAGACATTTTAGTGGCTACACCAGGTGCTCTACTGAAAGCTTTGCAAAGACATTGTCTGGATTTGAGTGAACTGAACTTTTTGGTGGTGGATGAGGCTGACACCATGTTTGACCCCAGCTTCTCAGATATGCTGGAGAAAATTCTTTCCAAAACACATATAGCAAGGGAACCCAAGGAAACCCACGGCCTGGGTCATAAATCCCAGCTGCTGGTGGTGGGCGCAACCTTCCCAAGCGGTGTTGGTGAAGTGCTTAGCCAGGTAACGGACTTAGGCAGAATAGTAACTCTCAAGAGCAAGATGCTGCACTGCATCATGCCCCATGTCAAACAGACCTTTATTAAGGTAAAGAGTACTGATAAAATTCTGGAGCTTCATCAAGCCCTGAAGCTGCTCCAACACAACAAACAGGGTGCTGCTGCTCTGGTGTTCTGCAATAAGTCTGCCACCGTGAACTGGTTGGGCTACTCCCTTGAGGAATTGGGGGTTCAGCATACTCGACTGCAGGGAGAGATGCCTGCTGTTGTGCGCACGGGAATCTTCAAATCCTTCCAAAAGGGCAAAGTGAATGTGCTGATATGCACAGATATCGCCTCACGGGGCCTGGACCCTTCAAGGGTGGGCTTGGTTGTCAACTATGATTTCCCAGAATCACACACAGACTACATCCATCGAGCAGGGAGAGTGGGAAGAGCAGGAGGGATGCAGGATGTGGAGGTGCTCAGCTTTGTCACCCATCCCTGGGATGTGGAGCTGGTGCAGAGCATTGAGACTGCTGCTCGTAGGAGAACTACGTTACCTGGAATGGAGTCTGCTATACGGGAACCAAAGCCCAAAGTGGAAGATGCAGAAGAGTAGATGCTTTATGCATCTGGATTGATTTATTTATAACTTAAGTAAAATGTTACCACCATTAACAAAAAGTTTCATTTGATTTTCATTTTTGTTGTTTTTAAATCTACAAACATTCTCATTAAGGGAGATAAATGCAGATCCAAGGCATGACCTGGAATCATCACTGAGGTTAATAGTACAAACAAACCCAGTATGCAATTTGTGTGTGGATATAATTTTACAATACTATTCTATGTCATAATATTTAGGTGTGCAGAACATTTTCTTTAAAGCTGTTTTGGACGTTTAATCCTTTGACTTTTCAATTAGTCAATGTTAAAGTAATTAAAACAGGTTTTTTTTATACTTGCTTCAATACTGCTGAATATATTTTGAGACTTGAGATTGAATTTTAAAAAGTGTCCTCATCATTGATCCCACACTATAGAACAAAGAAGAGAATAATATCAGATTAAATCTATTATGACACAACATGCTAAATGCAAGTTTGCAATTTTGTTGCATAACTATTTTCAAATGATGGTGGCATTTTATATTCTTTTGGTGGCACTAAAATAAAAAACAGATGCTTAAAACAAAAAACTGGATCTCATTAATTGAAAGTGTTTTTTTCTTTTATTGAGACATTTTGATAAATGATACTATGTCTTTACGTTCTTATTTGTAAAAAGTAGAAAAGCTGCCAAATTTTTTAGATAAAAAATATGGTACAGTTCATATTTAGCAGATGATTCTGACATTACAGCATCAAATCAAGGGGTAAATGTCCTCTGCTCTGCCTCTCTAAGCTGCTTTATCATTTCATGTCATAATTATTATGAAGTACACAAACCATTCTATATTTATTTACTCACTAATTCACGTTTTAGTTTTGCAGATCACTTTTATTGACCTTTACCTGTAATTTGTACTGTGCGTGTTTAGCCACAAGGTGGCGACATCAGTTATTCTTTTTTTCCACCTGTAAGATCAGAATAGTTCAGGACTACAAAAGTACTGGTTTGTACACTCAGTTATAAGCTTATTTTACAAGCTCACCTATTAAATGATGGGGGGGGGGGTAATGGGTTTTGTAAAAAGAATAGTTTTAAGACATCAGGGAGCAGATGGAGGACATAAATCAGAAAAACTGAGTAAGACTTACACAAGTACTGTAAGTGCAGAAATTAATTTATTGGGCTTTGATCTAATTGGATTCTTGTCAGGTCAAAAAAATTAAACAAAAGAGTAAATGTAATTACACCATCAGGATTGCCAACAAGCTGAGTAAACGTTCCACATGGGGTTGCAAGCGTTTTAATGTCCAAAGCAGAAAAACCCAATGCCCTCCAATAACTTCCACCAGATACCCCATAATAATTCTACAAGAATTATTAAACAAGCACGGAGCTTGTTGTTATGTGTGTTTTAATGCCACACACGTTAAATGTCTGGAATACAGTTACAGTAACCAAAGTGAAGTTCTGTATAGAGAACATTGTTAGGCTGGTTAGAATTACTGGTGATAATGGTGAACTTATAAAAGTGTGACTGGTCTGACTAGACGTTTAGGTAGATGACGGGTGGAACATCTGTGTAGGATGCAGGTTTTCCCGGCAGGACTTTACACTGTAGCAAGATGGGTAGTGGTAATCATGGTTTTAAAGTTGTGGCTGACTGGTGTGTAGAGCCTAGAATAGCAGACTGAAATGAGCCGACAGTGTTAACTGTTCTGACAGTACAGAGGGGGTTCCACCAGAATGTTGGTTATCCTGCTCCAACTGGGGTTAACAACTCCAAGCTTAGACCCTTCCTCGTTTGGGTTTGCATTTCTTCCAACTGTACCTTCACTGCATGGACCAAGTGTCCAATTATAGCATATAGAGCAACTGCCTCAAATACCTCAACATGTATTTTTGTCATTATTTAACCCCCCCTCCCCCAAACAATAAAATACTTATATACAAAGATGAACATCTAATGTATTTCACTTATAAGTACAGCTATCAGCTAATTTCCAAAATGCTTACAATGTCCTCAGTCGTAAACTTTAATCTCAAAACAATCAGTTATTGTTGTAAAAACTCAAACAAATGTGTTTTAAAAAGACACATTTGGGTTATTCTCATTTCTTCAGTGTTTTTAGCTTTTAAATATGAGTAAATGTTTTATGTAACGTACAAAACTAAAACTGTACACTTAGTATTAGCTGGAATTCACCTCATACACCGTGTTAATGCTGTGACTTTACAATGACAGGCACAATCAGTAACTAGACTTAGTTGGCTGATCTGAATAAAACAAAGTCTCATTGGCTCAACAGGTTGAGAGAGAAATCCTCACAGCAAAGTTCAGTTTAAGGAGCCAGTTTGTATTATTTACTTTTAAATACATCAGATTGTTATTGTCTTCTGGAAGACTGACTAAAAGCAGATACATAATTTGATAATCATTTTCTGTCCCTGAACTATAACAGGTGTCCCGTATTCCTGATTTGTGTTTAGTAGAAAACATAATAGTGAAGGAGTCTTTGATTGTATTTCATCAAAGTTCCTCATAGCTGGTGGAACAATCAATTACAGTATCAGTGCCAATAAATCAATACAGACATGCACAATAGAGGTCTTGCAAGAATAAGAATGAATGAAAAGAATAAATTACTGATACTGTAATTAGCTTCTGCTTTACTGGGTATGTGAGCAGGTGGAAATAATACCTAACTTTTAAGTTAATGTTATTGATTACATTATTATATATCAATTAGTTGGACCTATTATGTAGTTCTGCATCGATGGACTACAAAAACGCACGGGCTGTTAATAGTGACGCATTTCCTTTTTGTCCTACTCCTCATTTACACACACGAGCACGCACACACACCGTGCCGCCCCGGCTCTCGCTCCATCAAACACTCACACACACTCACTCACACACACACACACACACTGCCGGCCACTTGGAAATTTCCCTCACCGCGCAGGATATTTTGGTGCCGAAAAGCGGGACTGACTCGCTTAATGTGCGTCTTTACGGGGCTGCCTGCTTTGAAATGCCCCAGTAGAGGATACGAAGGTAGGTTTCCAACCCTGTAATCGGCTTATTCTGGTGCCCATCTCTCCCGCAGCAGCAGACGTAGAAGAGATCTGTCTGACCTCCTCTCCGAGCTTCATAATATCCAAACTACACGCCGTGTGTGTGTGTGTGTGTGTGTGAGAAAGAGCTCAGCGTGGGTCTCAGCCTGTTAGCGTGTGACCGCGCTGCAGCTCAGTGCGCCTTTTTTTCTACATTTCAATGATTAAGTTGGGTTACAAACGCGGTGATGCTCTTCTAAATGAAGGAAACTTGTGGAATATTTAATTCGACTTCTTCACCAGCATCGTTTGGCTCTCGGCTGCAGCTGCGGGGGGTAGCGTTGGTGAGTTTGTGCTGTTTTTGTTCACGCAATTTACCAGCATGTATATAAAAAAAAACAAAACACGCACACACACAAATAAAGCAGGTTTTTTAAGCTTGTGAGGCTAGCTGCATGGCGGGTGTGCGTTGCAGACAAGAGTCAAAGAATTCACGGAGGAGCTGGAAACGTAAATGAACCGCACTGGCCAACACAGCCAGGCTCCGCCATGTTTCCATGTCAGTCAAGCTCCAACTTTTTCTAATTGTCTATAACGCAACAACCCAAAGGCGACAACCTGTCTGAAGGTATCCCCCTGCTTGTTTTGAACAACATAAACGATCATCCTTGTCAGGAATGGCAGGGAGAGCCGTATATGTTGAGCCGGTGATGTTATTTTTCTGCTTTTATCCAGTGAGTGCATGTGGTTTGCCATTCCTCCCAGCTTAACCTGCGCCTGTGTGACTGTGGTCAGTGTGCGGAAGAGATCCTGCACGTCCACCGCAGCAGCCTCCAGCTAATGCTGGATATATGGTGAGGATGGCTGCCTGTCGGCTCCCCTGCCACACCCCTTCATTGAAAGACACGGTGCTTGATATCCAGCCTTGTAAAACGGATGATCACATGCTGCTATCACTGCAGCGACTCTCGTGATGTCTCCAAATGTCACCCCCCCCCCCCCCCCTTCCCCATCATGTAAGACAGGACCATGCTTGATAATCACTTGTGCTGTGTGCCAAGTTTGCGCGCAAAGATCAATGCATGGCTACTAGTATTACAGCGAGTGGATCCATCAGCAGCCAATGAATTTAGAGATCTAGTGCCCTGTGTGTGTGTGGACAGTGAGCCAGTTAGGTGGCAGACATGACCTGTCATATGAGCTGAGGTGGGGGTGCTGTTTGCAATGTTTGATGTGCAAGTGAGTTTCTCTGGCAGTTTAATGGGCAAAAGTAAATCCTATCCCAAAGCCCCCTCCCAACCCTCAGGCTGCTTGGACCTTGGCTTGTCACAGAAAGACACATGACCTTACAGGCTGCAGGCTCCAGTGTGTGTGTGTAATGCTGTAATGCCTCAGGAACGGCATCGTTCCTCACTGTTGTTACACATTTTCCGGGTATGTCTAACTCCAACATGCTGGTTTAGATGTATTTGGCTGGTAGGAAGGCTTTCCTGTTGGGTGGAGAAGTGTTAATCGAAAATCTATAATTAAATGTGGAAGGAGGGGTAAAAAAGGACAGGAAAGGAGGAAGAAAGGACAGCACAGAGTGTCACTGCACCTCCTCAAGTTGCCCTGTGTTAAAATGTGTCCTTTCAAAATGGCAGCCCTCTTCTAATGAGCCAGGCCTCTGTGCATCTGCCCTGATCACCGCTGCCTCCATGCCATTTATCTGGAAATGTCATTTTTCTCAGGCCCCTGCAGGTAACTGTTGCTATCAGCTGCAGCTCCTTCCTGGCATGCAGCTCGGCCAACGGCGATGGCACCGATCATTTATTTTACTAACCAAATTCTATCTGGCTTTCCTGACTGACGGCAGCAATAAGCAGCCTTTTTCTTTCCATTACCAACTGCGCTGACCTTTTTGAGTATGTGTTTATGCGTTTGTTGTGCTATAAAGAGTTCGCTTTGCAGAATCATCAACAAGTACGCTCAGGATGTTGTAGCTGTTCTGTTAAGTGCTGAAATTAGTTAAGGATTTAAGACAAATCCCAGAGGAAACATGTTTAAAAAAAAAAACAGACAAACTTTGAATTAAATGTAGAAAACAGACTCTGTACTGTTAACGTTTATCAGAAACTACTTGTAGCTCTTTTACAACATGACAAAGTTGCTTGTTGTCAAAAAGTTTGTCCCTATCTTTCATGGTCATGTGCACTGGCTAGACCTTTTAAAGCCCAGTCTCATAGTGGTTCCTCATCAGCCACACATGGCTAATTTATTGATCTGTCTCTTTGTTCTGCCTGGAAACAGGCTACTGTCATGACCAGTGGCCACAGAGAGGAAGTAATGAGCAACCAATAATCCCATTTTAATCACAGTAATAATGCAGTGGATGCAGGAGGAGGGTTTGTCGTAGCAACAGTTTGTAGGTCAGTCCTGCTGTGTTGCTGGGAATAAGAGCATGAGAGAAGTGTCATTATTATCCAGCTCAATCAGTCTTGCAGGGGTTTGGTTGGTAAGTCAGGTTTATTACCCCTTCCTGAAGTAGATTGCAAGCACAGGTGTTAAGAAAAAAGTGCCGAGCTTGTGATCTGGGGTCCTGTTTTCTGTAAAAGCTGTGCAGTCAGGAGGTTTTTTACTGCTGGTGGCAATTGTGCAATTAAACTTGGTAAACAGAGCATCATATTTGCCAAACCTGCAACCTGAGAACCACTGGAAGACATTTGAACCAGGACTTGTATTTAGAAACATATAGTGCTCACCAGCCCCATCTTTGTTGGATCTTATTGGAGGTTGGGTCGGTGTTCGCTCTGCTCTCCTGGTGCTCAAACTTCATCTTTGGTGTTCTATCATAAATGGAATCTTTAAATATTGTTTTTTGTTTTCTTTTTATTTTTAGTGATGATTTCTTATGGGTTTTAAACCGTCACTTTTCTGGTTCCTACACAGCGGTGGACACGTTTGCTAGTTTTCTGCCGATAGGTGTTGCTACATTAACTTAACCTGATGCAACACGTGCTTCATTTCACAGAAACATTTGGGAATAAACCAAATAAAAGTGCATTTATCCATCACAGTCAAAGGTAAACTTAAATCAGTCATATGCATCAAGTCAAACTACAAAATCATTAAGTATAAGCTGCCATTGTTCATTAGATCTAAACACCTAAAACTCACTCACTAAAAACCAATCCTGATTGGTGTAGATTTGAGGTGAATAGCTCTGAGAAATAAGAGATGCATCATGTTACACTGCAGCTACGCTACAAGGTAAATGGAAAGCAAAGCTATCGTCAAGTCAACTAACACTCAGTCAATACGGTGGTTGGGCCTTTTACTCGCTTAATAATTCAGTTGCAAAAGTGCTTTAGAAATGTATAGCCAGCATGCATTTCTTCTGGTGTGTGCTGAATAGAGGAATAGTCGCCCTAGTTCAAGTTAACAAAATGACAGAATTTCACACTTTGTTGTGACCAACCTCTGCATGTGTAACTTTAAACACAAGTCAAACTGGGGAGTTTTCAGGCAGACATTCCTGTGGCAGAGTGGGACTCTGTGGGACATCAGACAGATAAAAGCACTGAATTTCTTACCTTCATTAGGTTAAAAACTGGCTTTTAGTGTCTGATAAACACATTGAAATATTTTGTTTTTGGCCAAACTATTTCTTTCACAGTGAAATGCTTGAAAAGAATACAATAAAACAGAACTTGATCAACCAGAAATGTACAGATGTGCTTATTATAACAGATGGTGATTATAGAATAAATTGTGATCTGTTTTATATGCCTGAATGAAGCATAGACAGCCTTCATGGCACATCTCATTACTTCCCACCTCCCCCTGAGTTTTTATTTGCCTACTTCTCACTCGGTCCACCTTCACAGCTACTGTAGATTCCATCAGTGGTTGCCTACTGGGAACGCAGAGCATTTCTGCATAACTGACCATCAACAACATTTGATTGGTTTTTAATATCTAGGATGAGTCAGGAGTAGAACATGGTTGCATTTTTTCTGTAGTCTAAAATTAAACATGAAGTGTGTTTTGAGGATGAGCAGGCTGCAGTCTGAGCAAGCAGGACCATGCAACACTCTCCATATACGGCTGTGTTTTGCATGTACGGTGATGTCAGTACATGTTACATGTTACATGGCAGTAAGAGGACCACATGTCTGCTTTCCAAATTTTGTAAATATTGAGCAAATTGGAGCCTAAGTGGCCAGTATGGTTGTCATGGAGATGGGGAATGGCATGCTTTGTATCCCCAACTTAAACAGGATTATAAATAGAGATTGTTAACCTGGTTTGTTGCATTTGAAAACTCCTGAAAAAAAAAATCACCTCGATGAATGTCGATCATCATATTTACCACAAAGGTGAACTCTCTAAAAGAATCAGTGGAATATATTAGGATACATTCTACTGCGGGGCCGAGTAGTGCTTACACATTACACAATCATAAGGGGGGGGTGTGTGTGTGTGTGTGTGTGTGTGTGTGTGTGTCATATACACCCCCATTCCCTGGGTACTGCCGGGTGCAGGTCTTGGTCTGGGGGGTTGCAGGATCCTAAGGACCTGAGCTTAGGGTGGTGGGGTGTGTGTATTTGTGTGGGGAGGTGGGTGGTGAGGAGCGTGTGGATGGTTGGGTATGTGTGTTTGTGTATATGTGGGGGGGTGGATTGATTGGATGATTGGAGGTGTGGAGGAGTGTGTGGATGGGAATGACTCCCGGGGCGTGCGTCTGGTGCACTGGGGTGGCCTCCGGAGGGTGGCGGTCTGGGGACCCTGGCCCCTCGTGGGCGCTGGTTGGTTTCTCTGCCTATGGGGTGGGTGGGGGGTTCTCCTTCAGATGC
>JBAMHV010000001.1:21509291-21527377 GCA_037177535.1 Pseudomugil gertrudae
AGAATTCTGATTATCAAGAGGATCTCTGTATATACATATATACATGAAGATCTTCTTGGCAAAGCAAAATTGCTCAGGACAATATAGCAGCCAGACCATCATTCTGCCTGCTGAAATGCTGGACAGACACATTAAATTAAAAAAAAAAAAGGATACATTCTACTTGGTTTTAGTTTTTTTTATTCTGTTGCATAGTATAGCAATGCTGATTCAATCTTTAAAGCAGAAACTACACACAGTCAGTAAATCTGCATTTTTCTGCTGTTTCAGATGTCGTATAAAGTTTCAGATCTTGAATATACCGTACTTTAAAAGGGGATCTTTTTAAGGATTGTGTTTCCGTGGAATGACCAACACGGCTAAATTTATTGGTTAGTGTACCAAACATGCAGCAACCTTATATTTATGGGGGGGGGGGGAGATTGTGGTTTAAGAGGGGTAGTACATCTTTGGTTAGAGTTATTTAAATATATTGGTCTCAATATGTACAAGTGAATGACACCAAATCATTTTTAAATGTTCCACAAGAATCAGTATTGAGATCAAACTTATCCCGACTTTATAAAAATGGCATCTGTAATGTATCTAAAATATTAAATATATAATGTGTGCAGATGATACAAATTTATGTTCAGGTTATGATATAATTAAAATCAGCAGAGAGGGAGTTGATGATAAAAACATTTGATTTAAATAAGCTAAAACATGATGAAAACGACATGTGGAGGTGGCAGGGCCCATCACATTAAGTTGTACTTAAACTATGTTGGAAGCCACGTATAGATTGTGTCAACCAAAAATAATCACATTTATTGCAATACTTTACAAAGCAAGATATTTGTTAAATAAGAACAGCCTGCTTGTATTATACAATTCCCTTATAATGCCTTACATGCCATATTGTGTTAATGTGTGAAATATACAGTACCAGTCAAGGGTTTGGACACACTTTCCCATTGGATTTAACGTGTTGAAGGTTGAAACTTTTCTCAAGCATTTTAGACATAAAAGGGCGGTTCTAACACTTCTGGATCAAGAGTTGTTTTTTTCTTTTTTTAAGTAAAGGTTTGATTACAGCTGTCTTATAAGGTTGAGGTATATATCCTGTTTAATAAAGATATATTGATCTGATTTGGTTTAAAAAGAAACTCATGAAGTCATCACAGTTGAGAGTTAAAGAAATGCAAGGCTCAACGGCACTATGGCTCTTAAGGCGCTTTTCCACTAGTACATACTCTACCTGGCTTTACACGACTACCCAGAAACGGAGCGTTTCCATTAGGATTTGTCGAACCGTGCGGTTACATTTTACGATAGAAACCACCCAATAAGCTTAACTTTTGCTCTTCAGAAACTTGCTGTGAGGCTTATTCTACCTTTTGTTTTTTATATACAGTCAATAGTCCCCAACGTTTGTACCAAAATTCTTCTGTATGCCAGTCACAGATATTTTCTTAGTACCTCATTTGTAGCAAACTAATAGATTAGATCAGAAGAAGATTCTGAAGCCAGTGATCGTCCCATACCTCCAGAATCTGTGACCTAACTCCTCCAGGACTATGCACAGGTTTAGCTGTGTTACATATTCCACATACTGCTTTACACCTGACTGAAAAGATGACCAATCAGGTTTTCCAACAATAAATAATACAACTCTAGTTGGTATTGATTAAACAGATTCCTCCTTATTTTGTGTGTGTGTGTGTTTTTATTAACCATGCTTGAGATGATTGACCATACACTGAGCATTTTGCTGGGGCATGGATATAACTGTAGCTACTGCATGTTCTAAGATCAGGACCTTAACTTTGAAAAGTAATGCCAGGTGAAGTATGACTTTAAAAGACCTCTGTGGTGAGATGAGCTTTCACTTAGACCCTCTGACATAAATACCGGCTATTTATGAATTCACAGGACTTATTTATTAACATAATTTAAATGCTCACCAATAAATCTGTTAGTTTTTTCAGGTAAAAATAAGTAAACAAATTAATTGCAACAGCTTTTGAATTTCAGACTATCATAGATTTTTTTCCTCTTTAGGTTCTTTCCTGGTATAATTTTAAAATCAAGCGTCTTTCTGGTTTGGAAAAATAACTTGTAAATCAAGACATCATGATGAGATGTAAACTGAGTTTATGCATGTAAATAAGTCAAATCAGGCGAGAATGCTCCTTTAGGCTATATAAACATCTGTGTAGAGAGAATTTGTTGTTGGACCGCTGCTTGCAACCTGAGGGTATTTTGGCCAAAGTGAGCCATCGTCTCGATCCTCGGCTGAAAGATGATCTGCTCTGAAATAAGTTTCAGTTTGTTGCTGAGGTCTTTAACTATAACTGGCCTGCATCTCTGGCAGAAATCCCTGCTGCTATGGCTGCCACCTCCAGGCTCATGCCTCTTAGTCACCAGGGCAGAAATGTAACCTAATCAGGTGTCTGTGGTTCCCAGAACATAAGCACATAGAACTGTGAACAGTGTCCCGACGGCTTTGTACAAAACCACTTATGACCTGTTGCTGCATGGTTTTATTTTTTCCCGTTAAAATAACGGCTTGTGTGGCTTTAGGCAAGAAAATTAAGCCTCATTTTATGCACTTGTTCTTTCTGCTTTGGGGACATTTTTTCGGGCTGCTGCAGAAAATGTAGTAGGTGCCTGGAGGTTACAGGAGAACACCTATTACATTGCAGGGTTAAACCCACAGACTGAGTCAAAGAGTCTGCGGCTAGGAAGTGAAGTAAGCAGCTATATTTCCATTAGTTTTTTTTAGATCTACTCGATGTATCACTTAATACCAATTACAACTCGTGTTTATTTCTGGTCTCACCTCCGAGGCCTCTTAACTTTTTGTTTTTAGATTTTCTTTGCTATCTTTGTATAGCAGATATTGATCCCAGTTGGAGAAGAAAAGAAAATATGGTATAGCTATGACAGAAAATAAAGGAATGAGCGCATTCAGACTGGAAGGCAGGGAGAACCTGTTTTAACGATGTGGATATTTAGGTTTCCTCTGCTACTTTTTGGGGGTGGGGAGGGGGAGATCCCTCTGCAGCTGGTTGTAACTGAATCTAATCCCCAAGTCACGACCAAATGGCATTCTCATTACTCAACACGATTGTTGACAAATCTCAGCATTTGTATCGCTCATCATATTATTTCTGTTTCTCGTGTGTCGGAATTCCACAGGAAGTGAGCGCGGAGTTGCTCCTGGCTTTGTTCTGCAGGGCTGAGTGAACATTCTGGGACGACTGGATATGTATCCCTCCCCCTTTGCTCCTCCTCAGCCCTCCTGCAGCCCTGGGGCAGCTATTCTTGGTTTTCCCATAAGGATAAATTCTTGCTTCAAATGTTTTGTGACTGACTTGCATGAGGAGTCACACCCCCCTCCGATAAGGCCACCCCTGCTGGCAAGATACATCAGATGTTGCAGACCTCTCAAGAAGAGAGGATGATGATTGGAGGAAAATTATTTAATGTCATTTGACTTTCAGATTTGACTGTTTTGTCTTCTTTGTCAGTGTGACAGGGAATCTCTGCTATTACCTTTAAGTCACTTACCACATGCTGGGTGAGAGTATCGGCTAAAGATTATATAAAAAAACTGAAATGGCAAATCCTTAAGGCCCAAAATGCTACTCTGGATTTTCTCTTTCTAGCTAAAAGCTTGAGATCAAACAAAGAGAGTGTTAAACAGGTTTTCAATGAAACATCCAGGCCAAGGATGAGGTAGCCTGATGACATCACTAGGATAATTTTTTCAGTCTGAAAAGCTTCGTCCTCAGGCGACGCATATAAAGTTACGGAATGGTTTTAAGAGCAGATCCTGCGACTGATGCCTAATTGTGAAGAACAAAATTGGAAGCATTGTCCTTCAGGTTTGTCAGTGCTTCGTGGTGTGCATGCATAGAAATGAAGCCAATAAAACTTTAGTCCACATAATGAAAAAAACATTTTAATTTACTAGTGGGTCAGGGAAGTTAGAAAAGATAACCTTTTTAAAATTTAGGTGCAAGTGTTTAAGTTGCGTCATGAAGTGCAAAGTGCATGTTGACAAATGCAGCCCTGCTATACATGGTGACATTTGACCAAACAGAAGGGGGACAAGTCTCCTTACACACCTGCAAGTTTTTTTCCTCCCCTTTTTATTTTTTAGTTACAGAATTATGACAATTTAAATAGTTTTTTTCTTTCTTTTCAGCTCTTAAAACTATCCAACCTGACGCTGCAAAATTCTGCATATGGATGGTACCAGAAATAGAGCTTTAAGTGGCTGTTAATGTACGAGGGTTACACAATCGTACTGTCAGTGCCGTGCCCTTGGCCAAAACCTTTCTGTCTGGAACAGACCTGCTAGTTCTCCCCACTTCCCAGTAAGCCTGTGGTGTTGCTTGTGGAGGTTGTAGAGTTTGAATAGAGCTATATAAGGGAAACTGCTCTTTGTTTATTAGTTAAGGGGAGAGTGCATGGGAGTGCTGCCAGGCCTTTAGAGTGGAGAAATGGGGACAGAAAGAGGAGGACCAAACACCACTCGGAGTAGACTCAGCTACGAGGAGCTGTAAACATTGCTGCTTCATCCTTTTTTTGTTTGGTAAGGCAGCAATATCCTTGTAACAGCTGTTGTACTACATGTAGGAAGCTCCGATTTAATCAAGTGGCTGAAAATAGCTTATTATTGGACTTATGGGTAGTGGGTGCTTAATGCAGTTAGCTACAAGGAAAGAGTATTTACTTCAGCTACCGTTCACTTCTTAGTGCCTGGTAGGCCTTCTTTCACAGGAGAAATTTTGATGCTTCATAGCAGGAAGTGCTAAGGCCAGTTGGAAATATCCTGCTGCTCTTCATTCTTTTTCATTGTTAAGGTTTATTGGGGCACTAAAAGGAACTTAACCATTACTACTGCCTTTGAGTACACACACTCTTGTGCTTATAATAATAATAATAATGGAGCTTTATCTGTGCATATGCACATGTTCAGCTGAAAATTCAGTTTATCACACTTTATCTAATGTCGGAGATGGCCAGAGTGAAGAACTTCTGCTAATGTTGATTAAGTTTAGCATGTTCCCAAGTGAAATGTTTGCTATTGTCCCACTTGTTCGGACCCTCTTTATTAAACATTTTTATAGTATGTCGCCTAAGCGGCGCATACAGTAAGGTGCTTACTCATGTCACAGCTGTCTCCATGTAAAAACCAATAGTATCCAGTATCTGGATAAAGCTCTCTTTGCATATCGACTGTGCTTTAATAGGTGGATAAAGGGGAGAAAATACCTTGTAAATGTGCTGCTGTTCCTCGTGTGGTATTCACAAGCAGAGATGGATCTGTCCTACATCAGTGTGTCCTTACACAGATCAAAATCAGCTTCATGATGACAATAGCTTGCTTAAAGCGAGGAGTTCTGCAGTGTCTGCTTAATAAATAAAAGCACACACTGATCTGGGCCTGTTTTCAGATTTATTACCCTCTTTGATGCTCAGAGGGACATTATAGGTGGGTCAGCTTTAAAATGGAGTTCTGCTGTATGAAATCAGTTGAAAAGAAATATGTGAGTAGGACATAAAACTAATAGATTTTTAAAGTCAGAAAATGATCGATTAGCATTTCTTAAATTTGGAAACGGTACCAGCCAAAGCCACATGGTAAAATGTTGCTTCATGCAAACTGATGTGAAGGGTAAAGCCGCTGAAGTAGAGCTGCATCTGAACCTAAATATGCAGTTTCACTCCCAGAAAGGGCCTTGGTACTTTAAAACATGCAACTTTAAGCATTATTTGGGGCTAAAATAATGTTTATTTCCATAACTTGAACATTTTTATGTTTATGCTTTAAAGCAGCAGTGAAGGTAAATGGACAAAGTCGTGCTCAGTTTTGTTGTCATTGTAATTAGATTTTCTATGAACTACGTGTGATTTGAAGGCCTTACCTTGTTTTATTTTTTGTGTAGGATTAATGAAAACCTTGTGCTTTGATGCATTTTTGTGTCCTCTGTTTTTCAAGCAGCACCTTCACTTCTTCTCCTAGATTAAATTTAATTGAGAAAACTTGTTTTTTTCTTTTGCTGTGCCCGGATTATAAGCTTGCCAGTGTTCTGCTATGGAAGTTGATTTGCACACTGTTTCATATCAACATGTCTGTGGGGAGCTTGTTCACCAGCTGGCAAAGAGACAAATGCTGCATTGTCAAGCCTCTGTTCCTCTGTCGTCCTCTGTGGACTTGGCATTTTGTCTTATGGACTCAGTAGAAGGCCAGCCTTGTCCTCAGCCAGGTTACTTATCTCCACTGTGCAGAGCACGACCTCAGGAAAATCACTAGTAGAGGGCGGCATCCCCGCCCACCTGCTTTTAACCAACATGTTTAAATGATGCCTCTGCATGTGATCATTGACTTTCCTGTTGGTAGTCATCCTATGTTGAGCATCTTTTTAGGTAGAAATCAGATTATTTGTGTTAGACTAGCCAGCGTACACCAGTTGTTGCTACCTGATCTGAAGGGAATGTTCCAGCTGAGAGCCAGCCTGGAATTTTATTTGGCAACGGTCACGGCGAGGATTGTGGATTTAAATATTAGTTAAAGTGGCAGATGGAAAATGGGATTTCTTTTTTCCTTTGATCCGTCTTCCCCTCATGTCAAGTGCAGCTTGTTCTCTGACTGAAGTTTGCTGCCATGCTTTTTTCATCATGCAGCTGTGCAAGCAGGTGGATCTTCCTCAGCTACCTGGCATCACACTGTGCTTTAGACTGCCATGCATTCCACAGCCTTCATTTGTGTTCCAGGATTTATTGAGGCTGGCTGTGTCTACCTGTTTATGATGTAGTATACATGAGGACATGGAGATATTAAAAAGATGTACACTTTTAGAGATGCATATTTTGACATTGGTTCTATAAGAAGGCTAGTATAGTTTCACATCTGCCCATTGACCCACTGAGACCTGGTTCCGCCGTGGATTACACGTGTTACTGGGTATCCATTTATGACTAGAAATAACTGTATGTGTCTCTGTAGAGACAACACACCATGAACATCTTTTGTACAATGTAATCACTTAAAATCAGGTCGGGTGTTTAATAAAATGGGTTGTTTTTGGTGCCTTCAGATGTTCCACATATCTGAACAAGAGTTGAATATAAAAGTATTGAAATGTCTAAAATCTTACGGTATTCATCGTAAACAAACTTGGCTTCTGTTTGACATCCTTTTCTGCATTTTATAATGTACCCACATTTTAAAATATCTGCTATTAATGTTGTAAATGTCTGTGTTGTAATCCCGGTATGCAGCATGCTTTGAATTCATAGTGCCGGGAGCCTCTTTCCCTCTTGTCTCTGCCTTTGGTGTGGCTGTGGTATTCCTGCTGAAAGATAAGCCGCCTTGGAATCGGCCCCAGTCTGCTGACCTAGCAGAAAACAGTAGCAGCCCCTCCATTCCTCCTCCGACTGTTCCTCAGCTACCCCCTAAAACCCTCAGCTCATTTTCTTTCCTCCTTCTTCTGGCTCCTCTATCTACCCTTCTCTTAATACCTCTCACCCCTATCTCTGTTTCACCACCCTGCCCATTTCTCTCCTTAACCCTCTGGCTGGCGTGCACGTGTCAACACCTCAGCTGTGGCCGAGCTGCAGTCATGAAGAGATTTCATGTTGGGACTCTTATATCTGAATATCAATAGATGGGATGTGTATGGACTGGGTATTCACATTGCCTATTTAAAAATATTATGTTTGAATAGCTGAGAAAATTATGCATATTTGTATTTAGTTTCTGTCACTTGCACAGAAGCACATATGATGATAAAGAGCTAGCGTGAGATGGAGTGATTTTGCATTTATAAAGGAAAAAACTTTATAATTGTGTGTTTGATCACCCAAGGGTAAAATGTGTGACAGGTCTTATTTGAAACCAGAATGTTTTAGTATATCATGGTCCTAACTTAGGGTGGGATCTTTAAAAGCGAGATTTGTGTGTGCCATTATCCTGTGTGCCCTCTATTACTGTCTGACCTCCCAAACATTGCAAACTATTTAATCTGTATGAGGTGAGCTGGGAGTGGCTGCTCTAGCTCTTAACAATGGACCTGACAAGCAAGAGGCCAGGGTATTTCTTTACAGACAGCCTGGAAAGAAAGTGTTCGGAGTGCTTGGATTGTTCACCTACAATAGTCAGTCACAGCCCAGTATGGCAGGCTACCTCCCATCATGTTTTTTTTCTTTTCTTTTTTAGTTTCTTTGACCTCTGAAAACACACAGACTTCTTTTTAATTGGTTTTCGTGCCCGTTAGTCAGTTTACCTGACTGAAATAGTTATCACATCAACAGACTCTGGAATTACACTGGACCTTTTCTAAAGGGCTTCGGGAGAGTGTGACACCTTGAAAGGTGTTCACCTATAAGAAAAACTGAAAGCAGCTAATGCAGAAAATGAGTTCGTTTTTAACTTATTGTAATTAAGGTGTCTGTTGTATAGCTCTCAGCTGTGTTAGGTTTTTTTGGGCTGATTCAGCTGCAGGTATAGTAGCATAGCGTTAAATGCATGCTTGCAGCTGTCCACTGAATGAGCAGATTAATAGACTTCCATATCTGTACAGATGAGATGCAAAAGAAGATTAGATCCGCAGCTCAAGAAGAGAGCTGGTCCATTCTAATCTGCAGGGCTGCCAGACTGAGACGTGGCTTTAAAACTTAGCTTTGGTGATTTATTGTATCTTCTAAAAGATGTACTAACATCTGCAGCTGCCTGTCTGTTTTTTTTCTGTTTTATGGGTCATTATTTGTCAGGATGGGTTTCAGAGTGAGTCCATTGGCCTCCCGTGTGCACCAACCAGCAGCATCTTATGTAGTGTTACATACTGTCTCAACAACTGAGGCAGGAACTACTCTTCTTTCTTTTACGTTTATGCTGTTTTGGTTCATGTAGCACACTGGCTTTCAATAACTGGATCAGTACTTTTGGAGCTCAGTAGCTCAAGCATGTTGCTATTTAGTGACCTAATTATCCATGTATAGTGGCTGTAGATTGCCCAAGTTATTGCTCTTTGGCAGCTGCTGCTGAAGCTAACTGTCATTTCCAGTATGGTTAGAATTATTATCCACATTTAGATATCTGCACCAGATCATGTATGGATTCATGCACAGTGACTGGGAGGTGTAATCAGAGCATGGTATTTGTTATACTCGGCTGTATCTGATTCAGTTTAAGCTGCTTCGCCGTGCCACAATGGCCTGGCAGCTGGTGTCTTGACTGTTGGTGGAAAACATCTGAAATATGAGAGAAGGGCCCAAATATTGAGTTATGAAGTTCTGCAAACAGTTTTTTTTTCTGGCTGACATCAGTGATGCTCTTGTTTTTTATTGTGGTGGTGGAGTAAGGCTTTTCTTTATGTGACTTCTTTCTGGGTCAAGCGTTTTCTCTGGGACAGAGCTACCCACAGGCTTGGATGGGGGTTAAATGAGTAACTGGAAGGGAAGATGTAAACTATGTGATCATTCACAACATGTTTGGAGTTATTACTGGACAATGGCCTCAAAATGCCTGGAAAACAAAAACGGTTTGTATGCCTAACCCCTGAACGTCTGACCAACAAAGTAGTGGGCAAAAACATCCAATTTTTAAAACCTGAAAACTTTATTTCTGATATTCATCAGGGTGCAGGAGACCAGTATCATATGGTGAACAACAGGGTTTTGAGTAAAGTATCATAACTGGATGCAAAATATCTGACTGTACGTATCAACTATACGTTAGGCATTAAGGGGTTAATAGTTTTCAGTGAGGATTTTTGAGGCAAACATATGTATATATGGGCCGAGCTCTGCTCGGAGAATAGAGGGCAAGTTATATTTACTGTCTGAAACGGCACGCATAAGTAGATGCATATGGCTATTAGGATGTAGCACTAGGAGAGAATCACTGAAATGACATAGAAATGTATTTTGTAAGATTTTTGTCTCACCACTTGTATTTATACTTAGCTTTAAAACGTCTTATGTAAGTTTTCTAAGCATGTGATTGGCTCGGTTACACTTACTACAGAATACTCTTGTATTTTTTACGATTTACTGCAATCACTTGCATGTCTGGTAGAAGCAATTCTATTAACATATAAAGAAGGAAATGATAGAACTTGTATCACATCTCGGTCACTGTTTGTACTTTGTTGTTTATCATAAGGATTTAGTTTGTGACCCAAACACACAGGACTGATTTTAAGCATAGCCTAGTTGTTTTCAAAGGCCTAAAACACCCACATCTTAAAATCTTCCTTCCCTTAAAATAAGTGTCAAATGCTTTCAATCACCAGTTGCATCATTTGTGTGAAAATGGATCCTCGGTGCCAAAATGAATGACACAGGATGGTCCGACTGTTCAGGTTTAATAGCAGCGAGTTAAAAGCTCTCCTTGGAAGCCTTAAAAAGCTTTCTTTTTCGTTTTGCATGCTTGGTGGGGAGCCCGTGAAATGCTCATGTCAGCAGCTCAAATCAGTTTACACTGGTCAACCAGAGAGAAGCAGGAGACGTGCTCACAAGATCTGAAAGTGTAAACCACAAATGTAAACACATTGTTGCTTCTCAGCACCCCCACCAAACTCCTCCCTGCCTTTGCTGGATGAATTTGATTCCATTCAAGGAGACGACAGTCAGGCTAAACATGAGGGGGGGTGTCTGTGTAATTGAATTGGAACCACCTCACCCACCACCCCCATGCACCCTCTGGAAAGGCAGGGCTAATCATTGAGAAGCTGCTCTCCCAAAGCAGCGCTCAATGGTTACCTTGTATAGAAGAGACGGGACAGCTTCTGTTGTGTGTCGTGTATATCGCCTGCACCTATTTTCAGGGGGTAAATGTGGCTGAGGGGTGTTTGATTTCAAGAGATTGTCCATACTCAGACCACATTAAATGGAGTATCTAGATGCTGACCTTTTCACCCCTTAACCTTTTTATAGGGTGGCTGTATAACAACTTAATGTGTGTGTGTGTGTGTGTGTGTGTGGGGGGGGGGGATAGAGAGACATGCAGAGCAACAGCTGTTCTCCAGATGTCCTCTCCAATAAGGGGGTGTCAGAGTAATAGAAAAATAGTATTGATGAAATACTTTGTGTTTCTTGGTGGATAAAGTTTAATGTGTGTTTTTCCATCTGTTTGTGGTGTTTTAAGCATTTCCAACAAAACAAAGGCTGTTATGTCCAGTTTCTTTGAGTTCTTCTACAGATATTGTATGAGCAAAAAGTGTTTTTCTTTCAAACTAATCTTCATGCTGTTTGATTCAGCATTGCTTTAATACAATTTCAAGGTGCAACACCATGTTTTGTGGACAATGACTGGTATGAAAATATAATAAAAGACCTTTTTTAAAATTAGTGATGAACTCCTGTTCTTATATCAGCCATTTTCTTAACAATGAGATGTTGTTGAAGCAGAAAGCATTAATTGGATAAACAGTGTAGTGCATTTATGGGCTACGCAGTGAAAATCTCATAAAATAAGTGTGAGGCATGCTACTTTTCTACTTGTGACAATCAAAGCGACATGTTTCTGATTTTACGGACAGCAGCATGTTTACCTAATCTTGAGGAGGAAGTTGCAAAGCGGTTCTCATCGGATCTACATTGAGCTTTGTTTTAATGGTCATGTCAATCAAGTTACATATAAAACACAAAATCAGTGTGAATGTCCGCCCCAGAATCTTTAGACTCCAGTATAAATCCTCCACAAGTAGTTGGAGCCTTCACACAGCTTAGCAACACTTAATAAAGTTTGTTTTTGTTACCAGATATTTTTCTAGCCCTTCTTTGTAAATGTCATCTTACATAATCTTGCATGTGACGCTGTAACGGTCAAATATGTGTGTTTGTGACATTAGGGCTTGTACTGATCAACCAGTCTTTATAAACTTTATATATTAAAATCTTGCACTACTGCACATGGGAGCTAAAAAATGAAAGTTTGTTTTCCTTACTTTCAAATCTTTAATTTGCCAGACATTAATGAACAGTGTTGGTTTTATACCCTCCATGTCTTGATTTCTCTGTATGCCTCATTTTTCGCGCTGCTAATACCGCCTCTGTAATGAGTGTGGTTCTGGACAGGTGGCTCCCACTGAGAAAGTAGTGTGTAATGAGTCCCCCACGATGCACAATCTCCACTGCATTCATCAGACCTCATCTTAAGGACCCATTTAGCTAATTGCATATCAGGATCTGCTACTTATCTGTGATGATGCTGGAAGATGCTAAACAATTAGTTAATGGGTTTTATTTAGGCAGTACAGCAAGGCTGAGCTGTGCCATTCTCCATGATTTAGGAGTTTGAATTGCCTTTACTCGGACAAATGGCAGAGCGTCGGTCCGAGGGCCTCATTTTCTCAGCGTTTTTAAGTAATTTTTCAATGTATCTTCTTCTTTTAGCATTTTAAGGATTCTTTTAGTTTGTTGTGTGTCAAGTTGTCGTGGTTTGAAGCTGCTTTAGAGGGTGCTGATGGTGCTGATTGGATTGCTCATTCTGCTGCTGTTAAATGCCCCCAAGGATGAGATTGGTGAGATGGCTGTGTCTCAACTGAATGTCTTCACGAAGACATTCGTCAGATCAATTGTACTGAATAAGAGACATTTCAGCCATTGTGTGGCTTGTAGAAGATGTGCTTCAGTTTGGCCGAAGGTCATACAATAACTTCAACATGTACAGACGCACAATTAATAGATGTCTGATATTATTGGGATGTTGATATGATTAAAATATATCTGAAAATATAAGAATCAGTTTTTATTTTTCTTATAACAACCTTTAGACAACATGAACATATTACATATCAAAATATTCAGCTATGTCTCCTCTAAAGTCAAAATGGTAAAATGTAAGAATATTTATGTATTTTCTTTACAGAGAAGAACTAGAATGTTTGAGAAGAGAGTCTAAGATTGTTTTTTGTTTGTACAAATGTCTCTAAAAGGAGTTTATGGGTTGTGGATGGGTGAAGGAGAGATGCCTCGGCTCAGTAAGCGGCTGCCATTGATCTTTGCAGTTGCCTACAGCAAGGAACTAGCACCCAACCCCCATATGTTTTAATGGAGGCAGCAGCGTAGAGGCAATAAATCAGTTGCATATACTAAATTCACACTTCATTTTTTTGATTGATATGTGGGACTTCACATCAGTGTACCATGATTTTGTTGTTATGGCTGCACACACTCATCAGCGCAACCTCTGTAAATGATCGAAGACTTGCCTCTTTGACCTGCGTGGAATCCGTCTGTTTAGGTCGTGTTTGATCTTAAGGCATCATGGTGCGCAGGAAATTAATTGAGGCTCATTTCTGGGGTAGGGGCAAGATGTTTCCCAGGCACCATTTTGTCCCCAGTTTGTCCTCTTGGGTTTTCTGTGACTAATGAAACTGCAGGACTGAAAGAACAATGTCGTCCCGAGTGGCATACTGTGCTTCTGAACATGGCCAGCTGTGAAGTGCTCCACCTCTGGAAACTAGTGGGCACCAGAGGAGTTTCCCCACTCAGTCACTTTTTAATTATTTCCTGTGATTTGCTGATTTGGCAAAAATTCAAATATCAGTTAATTTTTTTTTTTTTAGCACGTAGTTGTTCTTGGTGTCCATGGTGACCCGTGGTTCATGCTTCCAGGCTTAAGCATGTTGGATTTTGCTCTAAGCACTCTCCCTCAATCTGAGCAGAAAGATTCAGATGAATGAAAACTGAATTTGTGGGAAGATGTTTTTATCTTCCAGCAGGTTTTCTGTAATTTGTCTGTTTGCTTTTATTTTCTCTTGGCTTAATTGTCTCTTTGCAGTGGTAACTGAACTGTTGTATCTGTGAGACGTTTTAAAACAAGGCTCTGTTAATTAACACCATAATAACTGTGTATTGCTGTAGAGCATAGCGGAGTACTACAGAGACTGCAGTTTAAGGAAAACTTTGCTAAACTCTAATCCATTCACACTTGAAGCAAAGCATTATGGGTTTTTCCAGTTCTAAGCAGTACATGAGATGTGTTGGTTCTTTTGGGAGCACTGCTGATTGGTCTTTCGGACAGATTTGAAATGTGCTTCCTTAAGTCCAGACAACAACCCAAGGTAGTCAAATACAATATTCTCCCAAAGAAACCCCCACTGAGAGCACTCATTGTCCCGTTGAGGGATAAAACTATTTTCATCCTTAAGAAGCAAATTTGTCTTTTATTTTAGGCAGTAAGACTGCTTCCAATGAAGTTGCATGCAAATCTGGAAGAAGATTGTTAGTGGTGTGTTCTGTGTTTGCTGTAATCCAGATTTGGATTTGGCTCCCGACTATTGCTCTGCATGTCGCTCTATGATCATGGATGTATTTGTTTATAATTAGAGGTGTGTTAGAATCATCTTTCTGTAAAATCTTCCTGATACTGTGTGTGAAAACTAATAACCAGTGTATAGGCCTTTCGGCTGATGCATTTTTGGCATAGTCGACTTAGGTCTTGTATTTGAGTAGCTGCAGCTTCCCAGGGGGGGAGAGGTCAGGCATAAATGTAAGACTGTGATGCATTACTCTTCCATCCAACAATCCACCTTTTAAAAAAATCTTAGACATCAGTCCTCCAGCCTGTCGACGTGAGACATTAGCTCTGGCTATGGACGATGCACGGTACACAGCTGACAAGTCATTTGTTATTCCAGCCAAGAAAATTAGGAATTTATAACTACAGCCAAATATTTGTATGCATATGGAGCTGCTGCATACATGAAATTAATGGCCTCTGGCTGAATTTTATTTATTAAAACATTATGTTTAAGGGGACCTTTGGAAACACGAACATGATACTTGTCTAAAATTCCTGAGGGATGAAAACAAATTCATAATCTGGACAAAAAGTTGCATTTTACAATGAAATAATGGCAAAACCAAAAATTCTCTATCGTTTTTCCTTTCACAGCTGATTTAGGTGCTTTTATAAATATTGAAAATTGTCACAAATTGCACAGTCTTTGTAGAAACTGCTTTAAAAACATGGTTCCACATACTCTGTACATCTGTTATGATGTTGTAACTCAACTTTTGCAGCCATCACCCTCAACTATTCAGTGAAGAGCTACTCCTTTTGCTCCTACCAGGGTATTCATAGCACCAACAATAGAGTCTGTGGTATTTTTACAGTCTGAGCACACGCTTAACTTAATTTAGTATTTTAAACAAAAAGCTCCAACAAGGCAATTATTCCAAATATTAGACTTTCATCTTTAACCGCCAGGTGAGGCAAGCTAATGTTATTTTCACAATGCAGAATGAAGCTATTTGCTTTCAGATGAAAGGTTCTTTCAACAAACAAAGCTGGCTGAGAGAAACGTGTGTTTGAAAAGATGGAAATGTATGTTTTACTTTAAAAAAATACATGCATAATATAAACTAAAAAGCAATGGGACAGTGGGTCTGCACGATAAAACCAGATAGTTAGCTCGTTAGTAAACGAGCCACAGCTGATGGGTGACTGGAAATTTATTTTTTTTAGTTTAGTGTTTTAAATTGATCATAAAGTTAAACAGCAACTAGAAAAGCACTCACACAGTCCCCCCAGGTTATTGTGACTTACACCCAAAGTATTGGTCGTACATGTGTTTTATCTACTTAAATGAATTTCTTGACCATAAAAACATACCCTTAGTATCTGAGAATTTTTCATTATGAAGTTATGTACACAGAAGCTGAAAACAGCCCCATCTCTCAATGATAAAGAACCCTTTAAAAGAATTCTGGATCTTGATGTTGATCCGGATCAGCTCCACATTTTAATCACCTGTTCCGTGTCCCAGATCGGACATATCCAAAATATTTATCAAAATCTATCCAAAACTTTTTGACTTATGTTGCAAATCCAAAACAAACAAACCAACACTGGGAAAACCATCACCTCCTTGGTGGGGGTAATAAACAGATGATAAACCTACTCTTATTTACTTATCTGTATCTAACTCTATGTTTAAGGTGTTGATGTAACACTCTGACTACATAGAAAACCAAAAACATCTTTTTGGCTTCACCTTCTAAAGTTTTATTGGGGTGGATGTTTTGTTCAATTCTTTTCTGTCTTCATGTTTATCTTGTATTTTGTTTTGTATTTTAAACGTATTTCTTTTAAATGAATTTAGTTTATTTTTAAAAATAAGTATTTGTTCAGTCAAACACATCCACTTAACCAGATGCCATTTCTTTATTTGTTCTCTACAGCAGATGATCCATTACAAACTTAAACAGACAATTAGCTGTAACCTCCATATTTTGATACAAAGCAAAATATATACATTTATTATATATGCATGTAAACTGTGTCTGCTGTCTTATTAATTTATTACTATTTCTTTTCCAGCTTTGAAGATCAGCAGACACCTAAAGCTGCATATTCCCCAGCAATCAGGTAGGAATCTATATAGACATGAATGCATGCAATGAGAGAATGACTTGTTTGCACAGAGGCTAAACACACTCAGAGCTGTCATTACAGATGGTGTGCACACTACTTACGCATGAAAGAAAAGTAACAGAAAATGTGTGATTTGGCTTGTCTTTGAAGTGAAAAATCACACACTTGAATAAGTTTGCAAAAGCATAGTGTGTAGACTTTAAGTTGTATAGCTGATCACTGTTGTTGACACACTCTGAGCCAGAATTACCCACTTCTTATAGATCCTAACATTTCAATGTAATTAGGTTACATTACATATTGCTGATTATTTAATACCACACCGAGCTGCTCTTGAATGGTAGTATCAATGTCACTGTGTGTGGTAGTTATTTTTGACCGCTGTGTCGTGTCCTGCATGTTATCAGAAAAAGTGGTTTTCAGCTGCTAGGAAGCCACATGGATTCATCCTGCAGGATATTTGCTGTTTTTCTGCTGCCTCTTATTTGCACTAGTATTGTGCTTGTATATGATGTTTTGTTGCCAAGTCATTCCCTTCATTTTCTGTCATCATCAGGCATTTCTAGTCCACATTTAGGGGTACTGAAACACCCCTAAATTGACCCCCAGCACCCCTAAAATTTGAGAGAGTTGTCATTTTTAAAATGCATTTTTAATGTATATGTTTTAAAAGTGGAAAAACCACATAGTACTTTGTTAAAATGTAAGAAAATACAGCAACAAAAATACAGCAAACCCCTCCCACCTTGATCCAAAACGGTGTATTGCTGAAAAAACACTCCTGCCATGAAATGTACTCCATCACAAGGTGCACGGTTACAGCACCTCGCCTGTAGCTGACATGTATTATTATTACCCATAAGAACTTACCAAAGGCCTGTGGTAACCTACTGAAAAACAGGTAATCTTTTGGTAACTTCTTGAGGGTAATGAGGTTCTTGAGGACAACATCAGGCAAGTTTGACTACTCTCAGCTTGCTGTGAGCTACTCTGCACAGAATGAGGTGCTCCTTTACGTGGATGATATGTAGTAGTGATATAAGTACCTGCTTAAACCAGGACATGTGGTACAGTTCATAACTGCTAGCAATCAGTAGTAAGTTAGTTAATGCCTTTTCTAGCTAAGAAACGTTACAGTCCCTGCTGTAGATCTTCAGAATACTTTAAATTAAGTGTGTTGGAGCCACATTATATGTAGAACATGCGTAACTGGCTCTGTAACATGGCACACCAGACCTTGGAGCAGCTGAAAAATCTACTTTCACTCCACTTCTGTTTGCCCAGCAAGAGATCGTCTGTTAACCAAACACACCTGATATAAAAGCTGCTACTCAGGTAAACATTATCAGTACCCAGATTAACTTTCCTGTGGACTCAATATACTGTGTTAATTACTTATAGATGATGGGTAATAAAAACCAATATAAGCTACAGAAAAAGTTGTGTGTGTACCACATTTCTCTGACACTAAACAATAATGTACATTTTCAAGCTGACTCAGGGTTCCGATGTGTTCACAGGGCAATTAACTTGCAGCATCTGGTGCCCAGCTTCTCTGTAACCATGCTCTGCTCCACAAATGGGTTTACAATTGCTGTGTGTTTTTAGTTTTTCCTGCAGTTAATGAGTGCAGATGTTGATTTGCCTCATGACATGCTTCCAAAAGCAGCAGTGAAAAATTGGCCAAAATTGGAATATATAT
>JBAMHV010000001.1:21528976-21574468 GCA_037177535.1 Pseudomugil gertrudae
TATATATATAAATAATTAATTTTGCCTGGAAAATATGGCATCTCGAGCCTGTGTTACACTACTAGTTTGATCCCAACCTCTACCAGCTGTTTACTATCCTCTCTGCTGACAGCTGGAGCTGTGTCCTCACACATGATTAGTCTTGCATAAGATCAGTTTATGAATGTGTAATAGGACAAGATACAAAGGATTGCTTAATCCAACACTTACAGTATGTCTGAAAGAACTGCCTGTGCATTAATATTTATATAAAAACTGCATTTGTTACTACTTGATTAAAAATCAAATCAATATGTCTTTGCCATGTACAGTACACATTTTAGTTTTTGAGCCTGTACATTTTTTTTTTAGAAATCCCTTTTCAGTTGCATTTAGTTCTGTTAATAAAATACAATTCATTAATACATGTTGGAAGAACCTTTTTTAAAAAAAAACTACTTATTTGAACTCTTTATTTACAATAGAGTAGCAAAAAGTTACCATAGCACTTTTAGTCATTGTTTTCAAGAGTCTCTAAAGAGATGATAATTTCCTCATGGCTAGTTTTGTCACATTCCAACCTTTTCATGTGAAATATTTCAACTAGCTGCTTTTATTATTGTATAAATTTATATGCAACTCAGTGTGGTCATTATTTTCCTAAAGGTGTTTTTTTTTTTAATGCCAAAGATCACTGATTTCAGGCTTATTGAGCTCATGGTTGTGCTCCTCCGTAGGTCAAGTTTGTTCTGCAGTAATCCAGAGCAGTTTGGGACAGCACTAGGCCCGCTAGTCACTTAAAATAGGATCGTGATCGTGAAGACCACACACTAGTTTTAAAATAACCTTGTTTCATGTTACATCCTTGTAGTATTTACTGACATTCTTGTGCACTACCATCAGCCTCTGTGTCAGTGATTCAAACATCTTGCAGGCGTTTACGCAGACTGTGCTCACTGTGGTGACTTAACAGGCAGCGGACATATCGGGCTATGACCAGATGTCTTGGAATTACTGAGTCAGAGTGGCATCATTTTGCAGCAGCTACGAATATAATGTGCATTCCAGGAATGTGCGAAGAAGAGACAGATATGATGCATTTAGTGCATAGACCTGCCCGATTTTTATGCTGTTTTCTTTCATATTTTAATGTCTAGGGAAGTTGCCTTAAAGCTTGAAGAAAAGAGCCTTACACGTAACAATAAGAGGTCTTGAGGGGTATTTAGTAAAGCCTGTGTTTGTGATATGAGAGTTTATTGTGAGCCCCAGTGGCTTTTACTGACCATGGGAAATAACTGGCTCCTCACCACATTGTTTAAGGTTCCATGCTCTAACTTCTGTCTTTCCAGTGCCACATATTTACTGGTAGTGCATAGTCATATGCCCCAGTAGGGATGATTTAACCCATGTAAACCCCAGATGACTAGCACCACTGCAGTGAATCACCGGATACCGATAAGTGTATATTATGCAACCCCCTATGTGATCTGCACCAGGGCACAGATAACTTTCATATCTATGTCCATGATCATTCAGCCATGAGCCCTTTTTGTTCTTAAATGATTCTCATCTTTATGCGTGTAGTGTTTAAAAGTATCTAGTTAAGTGTCTAAACATATGTAACGTAAGACCTAAAAATTCGGAATATATGTCAATATTAATTTAATCCACTAGATTTCTTCAAATGGTGGGAACAGTCACTGTCCAGCTGTATTTATTGCTTTAAACTAAAACACCACATAAATATGTCCAACTGTTAACATTAAATGAAGGCAAAATCACAGAGATAACGTTATTGTTAATGTTATTGTGGTATATGTGGTCCCTCTCAATGGCATTTTTTAACCGGTCCAACTTGATAGCTAAAGGGTTTTATCAGCATCATTGGCCAAAATTAGCTAAAGTCCATTCATGAGCGCATATAAATTGTTAAAGCTACTTCTACTGTTACAAATGCTTCCTGTTTGTATAAAATATGAAATTTGATTAGTTTTGGGCCTTTCAAGCCTTGCGATAAACGCTTTCATTTTTACTAATAATTTAGCAACAGTAGGAGCAAAATGGGTTTTAGAACCAGAATATGTACAAAGTAAAGCTGCTGTTCAACTAAAACTTTACTGTGTTGTGTTATAAATAGCATAATGTTATGCAATCAAGTGACTCAGAGTTCATCTTAGGGCTGTTGATGCGAGGAAGCATTAACCTATCGGGTGGACTTTTCTCCCAAACAATTTAAACTTTGAATGAAGTTTAAGCCAATCATCCCACTCCAAATAAACTTGATTATCCTACTTGAAGATAAAGATTTAATAAATCATTTATTGTCATATATGTCATGTGGAATTTAAATTTAAATATAATATTGAATACTTGTTAACTAAGTCTTTTTTTTTTTAAAGCGAAGACATACAGTCACAAGCTGTGCATTAATAGGATAACATATTGGCCAGTCTTCATTTCATTAATTATTTATTAACAATTTCCCAGTCTGACTGAGCTTTGCCAGCACACTGCTATGAGAGGTCAACAATTCTCAAAGCTTTATAAAATAGCTGTGAATTTATTGTGCATAATTTCTCTCCTTTCACCCAGATTGTCTGTCAGAAGCAAAAAACTACGAATTGTTTTTACTTCATAAATCCTGATATGAAAATGAGGCTTCACACTGACCCTTTTACATATTTGTAAATTTAGCTAGAGAGCAATGGGCTGACGGATGTGTTCAGCTCGTTTGTTCAGGCCCTATAGGAGGGGAAAGCAGCACTGGTCACTCGTGTTGAAGGTTTAACCAGCTGGGTGGGCTGTTTCTGTTTAAGCCACTCATTAGATACTTTCTGGACCACTCAATCTTCTAACAAGTATTCAGAAAGCCTGGTGGTATGAGAGGAGTTTACTCTCAGCTCTGTTTTTTTAAATGATATCTGAGTGAGATGGAGAGCTTTTGAATGAATGACAAACTATTAGCATCTTTACATGGTCTTTGTCTACAGAGCATCAGGCAACAGGATGACCTTTGTGCCACTGATTGTTGCTCATAGCCTGTTATTCACTTCAGCCATTGCAAATTGCAGATATCATCTTGCAGCAGCAGAACCAAATGTGGCCTGACATGAATTTACTTTGGTAAAAGCTGTTGAATCCATGTTTTATCAATTCTTCCCTCTTGAAGCACATGACCTCGTTGTTGCAGAGTATTGCTTTTGTGTGATGTATGCATGTATTCTAGATGGATCAAAGTAGCAACATCATGTTTAAATGCTTTCTAGTGTTTTTAACATACACTTTTGTGTGAAGTAGCCTTGGTATTGTAGCAGAAAAAGGTTTTTGTGTAGGTGACTAAGCTTTTGGAGGTGATTTAGATTTGCATTTGGGAGGCATGTGCCCCTCGATTGATTCTCTTAAGTGTGCATTTCTGCAGCTTCTACATTCGCCAAGAAGCTTATGTTTGAGTTTGTCTGTTAGCAACTTTACCCAAAAACTACTTGGTTAATTTATTTTTATTTATTCATTTTAGAATGGGTTTTGGTCTAGCTTAGATTTTATAACCTTTTTGGTGTGATTTGGAAAGAAATGTGGACGTAGGAATTTTTAAAAGCGTTCTTCATAATATGCATGGAAATGCATTGGTGGAGGTCTGTGTGCTCTGCTTTTCCAGTGGCGTCTTGGTTGAGATGTGTTGTCATGGCCAATGGCAGTAAAAGTAATAACCTATGTGGGATAGTATGATTGGACCGAAGTCATGTCGTGAATTGCACTTCAGTGAGCAAATTCTCAATAGAAATGAGAGATTTTACCACTCTGTGGTTCAGGTTTGAGCATTAATACTTGTCCTCTCAAGTTAGCCAGAGATGTTTGGATTCTTACATTATCCTCAGTTTGAATGACTGAATGAATTGTTGTAGATTCCTTTTCCATGTGATTGGTATTAATGTTTGGACTGGTGAATTAAGTTGTGAGGGTTGTCATTCTGCAGTATCTGGCAGTATTTCATTGTCAAACTTTCAATTAGCAGCAGAAAAATTCTTTCCAATTTAAACAAAACGACAACAAAAAAACCTACCTATCTAGACAAAAAAAAAAAAAGTAATTTGTCAACCACATCTCTCCTGGCCTTGGCAATGTATGGACTGCTTTCCAGGCTTCTCTTGTAAACAGAAGACAGTGAAACTCCAGTGTCTCCTCATGTCCAGCTTTCGTAGAACAGAACAGATATTAGTCAGGCTACAACCAGCCTCTGTAACCATGGCAACCAGTATTTGAACACATCCTTCAGTAGCAGTCGTAGTTATCGGCTGACTCAAATGGAAAATAAAAGGAGTTGTAGCCTTTAAGGGGGAAGTGTGATGTAGGAGTATAAATGAGTGTTGTAGTACAAGATCAGCTGAGTACTGGTTTATAAATGTCCTGCATAGCCATTATGGAATCCCTTCTAACATAGTTGACTAATTGTGGCACATAGCGGGTAATAACTGTGGTTATATTTTAAATGGATTCAATTTGAGTAGTGTTTTCTAGTTAAAAGACTGAATTGATCAATATCCAGTTGTCCAGTTTTCATGAATTTTTTTATTTCCATTCCTGGAAAGGTCCCACCAACATGACAACATATAAAATAATAAATTACACCATTAACTCTATGCAACGCTTAAACTAGTCTGGTGATGTCATCAGGTGATAAATGATCTTATGCCAGAAACTGATTGGCAGTGGGAGCGCAGAGACAAATGTCTCTTTAAGGCTGTACTCCTGCAATCAGCTTCTGGAAAATCGCTTCATGGCACCAACCTGTGGGGTTCCTGTGCCAAAAAAAGGAGAAAATACCACTTAATAAGTTAATATGCAGTAGTGTGGATGAGTTCACCGTTCAATAGTGGGAGAAGAATGCAGCTTTGTTCTCATATACATTAATAAGCAATCAATGTTAAGCTGGACCTTTAAAAGTACGCTGAGAGATCTGCAGCTGCAGGTTAGATCTAATTATTATGATCAAACTACGCTGCGTCAGTTTTACCAGTGAAAATGTGTAAAGTCTGGTCATTATCCATCATTTATGCCACATTTTTCTGAAACCTACTATACCCATCTGCTGGTGGGAGTGTGTTCACCTGCGTGTGTCTTTACATACAGGGTGGACAATGCAGTATATCACCAGAGCTTTTCAGTTGGCAGTTCACAGACCAAATCCATCCAACTGCTCATCTACTCATCAGTAAATCAGTCATTTAATACCAGCAGCTAATCTGTAAGCCCACCAGTATGAGACGTGTTGTGGGACTTCATAGTTCTGCTGTTTACACTGTAGATGGAGGCCAAACACACCAGCTTTTTATGAAAACACAAGAAGAAGTTGGCTGAAAACAGAAAATGTAATAAAAACAGCACTGATGAGTCTGCACACATCCTGAAGTGTCTAATCGGGAGGTTTCCACACAACTACTGGTTTGGTATGCCAGTGATGTGCATAAATAAATGAAGTGCATTTGTAAGAACTGGCCTACGCTTTGATCCAAGTACTTATCTGAGAATAGTAATGAGCTCGTAGTGATTTTGCAGATCAATACGGAAGTATCTATTCCTCCAATACCAACATTTGTATAGATAAAGTTTCAGGATTGCTAGGAACTACTTTTTCTTTCGCCTGTTTGAGACTTATAAGAAAGTGGAAGTGCAGTGTCGCATCGCAGCAGTGCAGTGATGATGGAGATATTTCATCTGCACAAACCGCAACAATACACAGTTCGGTGTGTGAAGACCAGAACAATCCTTAAACATCTGAGAATTAATTATGACACAGAAACAGAGGTGTCTTTGAGTTGTCCAAGTCAGAGCTGGACAACTGGAAATAATTGTAAAGAAAGTCCTGAAACCATAAACTGGTTATGCTTACTTACTTTATTTATTTGCACTTCAAACCTGCATGACTCCAGTGATTAATAAATAAAAACATATTGCAAATGAAGTGCTGCTTGTTACAGCAAACACCACCCCTGTTCAGGCTCAGGGTAATTTCTTGCTTTAACCCCTGTCTGTATTCTGTTTAGTAAACCATCACCAACAAGCCTTGCAATGGCGTCGTGAGACTGTTTTCCTCTCGGCCTGAAACTTGACACCTGTATTGGAGCTGCTACCGACAAAGCTGCATCACCTGCCTGCCTCTCCTGTTTACCAAGCACTCTCTCTCACTCACACCTGCATGCAAATTTGCACATGCAAAAACACACAGGTATAAAAAAAGACTTACAGGTTTTGTAACTCATTAGAAAGCTTACCTGATTCCAATACCAGCCAGGTGGATGGTTACACCGATGGTTGTAAAAGGTTAGATATCTTAAATCTCTGTGCTGTGCTTGCCATTTAATTTTTATTTATTGGGTTCCTTTAGCATACATGACGTTTATGGAGCTGCAGAAGAACAGGTAACAGGTAAAAGAGGAAAGCTCTAAAGTAATTCCTTTGGACTCTGTAGTAAGCAGGAAAACTTCTATTTTATCCAGTCAGTATGGGTCAATGTTAGACAACATACAGCCCATTTTGACTCAAAGACACAAGAGCAGACCAACCATTAGTTCCTCATACTGCATTTTCCATTGATACCCCATACGCTGCCACCACATCAAACCTTCTGGACAGTGATGACCTCACTCTGAAGCCAACTTGATCTTGTGTGACTAAAGCTGCGTGCTTTAGATCGGTTTCGTATCTTCCTTATTTGTTCTCAGAGAGAGTATCAAATGTCTTGTTTATGCTGCATATATGTGGCTATCATGAAAGCTAATGCAACAGATAAAAACAGGACTTCCTGTCAGCTAAGGTTATTGAGTGGAAAGTGATTGCTCATTCCAGATGTGGATAGAAATGGTGAACAGATTGATGATGATTCATCATGGAATATTTGTCAGGACATCCAACCATGTGGGTGGATGTATGTGCAGTTGAGAAAAACCTGAGTGAATGTATTCCTATCATATACTTGGAAGGCCAATGGACCTTAGGAGCTGTGAAACAGGCCAGAAATCTGTCGGCTCCGGAGCGGGTGCTCATAATAAGCAATACTCCGAATTTAAAGCATTCAGTGGAGAGCGTCTTTTTTCCGTTCAACCAATGCAGTAAAATCAGCACAAGTACAAAAGCATATGGAATTAATTAAACTAAGATGACTGACTTTTTACCAGAAAACATAGAAGAACTGACCCCCTGCAACTTTTTGGGAAATCTATGAATATTAAAAGTAATATTTTTTGTGTAATCTGCTACTTTGTTACCCTTTACCTCCAACACTCTTTGAATAGACTATATGCAAAGCAATGCACTAGTTATGTCCTTGTCAGATTTGACCCAGTTTGACTATTGCACCAAAACAAGGCCACCAACATGCTACTTAGTCCAGATTAACTCCACTAGGTTTGGCATTTTCGACTTTGGGGCTCTTCTATTATTGGATTAAAGGCCATGTTACTGTAATAGGGCCGGGGCATTCCCAGCAGGCACTGCTTTGCTTCATTGATCTATTGAACAATAGCCACATGTTCCAGTGCTCGGTCTCATTTTCCTTTTATATCATGATTCCTTTGTCTGACTCATAGGCAGGGAGCTTTCTCTGAATGAATCGAATTGTCTGTATGTGTGCACACACACACTTTCTTCTCATTCCTCTGTGTTCTAACTGAACTGCTTCTGTCTCTGACAGTGTGGTGTTTGGGTTTAGAAAGTCAATGTGTATTAGATTTTGTCAAACTTCTCACCAGTTGATGCTGAAAACTCCAAATTAGTGTAATTTATGGATTTCAGCTTCACAGAATCCTCTACACTGTATATTCTGGATTCATCAATATTATGTGGCTGTGATACAAATGAACTCTAAGAAACCTAGATGCTCAAAGCTGCATGGCTTGGCAGTCAGGGGAACTTGAGAACATTAAGCACGTTTCAGGGAGGTATCAACACTTTTGGACCTCATTTGCTGTGAATCTGATAATGTATTGTAGTATTAAATTCAATTCTGGGCCCATAACGTAGTATAGCTTGTGGTGGAAAGTTAATAATAAACTTTTTTAAGAGGCAGCAGAGGGATAAACCTATCAAATCATGTGTAATATTGCATCTTATTGGCATACTAATTGTAGAATTACAAGTGTCTCAGCAGTGTAGGCAGAATCTGGCACATCCAGACTCTGCTTCGTTATCTTGGCATAGAATAGAAGCTAATTCAGAAGTGCACTGGAGAATCCCCAGACTGGGGCTTCTATCGATTCCCAACCCCCACCTACTGATCTGCTGCCAACAAGGCAGCATTTTCTTACCTTGTGGACCACTTACAATTTATTTAAAAATAAGCTTGTGGTTGTGTGTCACCAGCTTTGAGATTTCTCATTTATTTTCCAATTTCCATGTTAGACTTGATTCCTATACATGATGTGATGGCTGATATCCATCTACATTGCTAAGCAGCCAAGCAACAGGCTTGTCCACTGTGTTGAATTAGCAGAGGAAGACTTTCTGCTGCCGTTGTTGTGGATCACATGGAAAATGTTCCTTGCAGCAGTGGTACAGTTGAATATTCTCTGAGTCGGCTGCAGATCAAAGAAGTGTAGGTGTAACTCTTGCAGTTGAGTTTAAAATTAGAGGGGGATGGTGGCTTTGTGCTTATGTGTTTCAATGTGGGAGTGCACAACACACTGCCCTTTACAAATTTCTGTTTCCTATCTGTGTGCATGTATGCTTTATTTCTTCCACTAGTTACACTTTTATTGGCATTGGTTTAAGACCTGCAGCTGCTTTATGTTAAATTTTAGACTGATTGCAAAAGCCTTCTGATGTGGCCGTAGCTTTAACCACTTTTTGGTTTGAGGTCCTTTGATTGCTAAATGACATGGATAAATGCCATTTAAAAAAAAACATGCAGACCAAAAGATGAGACTGCTTACAAGACTCGGCAGCATGGACAGAGGTGGTGAGAGTGATGCAGCAGACTGCTGTAGCAGACATATCTCTCCTTCATCCTGTTAGGTGGAGCTCAAGTTTTAAGATGTGTAAGCTTTCTTTACTTGTTCCTTGCAGAGTATAATAGTAGATTCTTCTACTAAAACTGGTCCTCTTTTTTTTCCCTGTAATTTTATCAACTTATTAGTTATAATTGACCTCAATAGGCTGTTTGGCTCTTATGCAGCCACTCTGTCTCTCACTTGATCCAGCTTAAAACATTTGAAGGACTGTTGGATTGAATAGATTGCATTAAATTCATGGTTTCCACATGACAAAACTTAATGACTTTGGTGATCCCATGAGTTTTCCTTGAGGGCCACCATGAGGGTCATGTTTGTCACGTCTAGTAGAATATCTTGACAACTATTTGATTGATATCCATGAAATCAAACGCACACGTTCTCGCTCACAAACGAAGGAGACAGAAAACGGCATTTGGCCCAATGCTGTGGTTTCTGATCATGCACATTCAGAAAAGATGTTTTTGTTTTTGGATGCCTTTCTGCCAAAATCAGTAAGAGAACAACAAAAGTGTTTTTTACAACTTCTACTCTTAAAACAAAGAATCATTGAAATCAAACCTCGTTGCTGAACACAGGACGTGAAACTGAAGGGTTACTGCGGGTGTTTCCACGCTGCACCCTCCCATACTCACTCTAGATTTGTTAGGAGTCTAACGAGTTGCTTTTAGGTGTTTTGTGTTTGACGGAGCTTTACAATCACATTTGATCTCAGAAAATCTGTTGTTGTCATAGGGAATAAGAAGGGCATGATGGGATGCGCTGATAGCAATCTCTTTGATGAAGGTTCTGTCTTGTCTTAATGCACACTGGAGACATATAGTGCCTTTTCTTTTGTTTGGGGGTTTTATAAGCTTCATTTGCTATGAGTTTACTTTACGACAGCGTTGGTAACGTGTGGCTTGGACTTTAAAAGAACAAAGTTGAGAATTCAGTCAGGTTTGCTTATGAAATGTACTACTCAGTATTGTGAATTTGTTTGTGCAATGAAATTACCCGTGAGGCTTACACAGGGTACAGATGGCTTTGAGGAAGAATAAATTAACCAGTTTAACATGATAACCTTTGGGAATTTTTTATTTTGATTGTGATTTAGTTATTTTTCTTCAAGGGTATTTTTACATTTTCTCACTTGCAGTTTTACTGAGTTTTACTCCAAATTATCTGTGGTGTTACTATGCGCTATCTGCACATCTTTGCACCGATGCTGCACCAAGATGGGGATTAAAATTTAGCAGCTTAGTTTAAACTAGTTCCACATGCTCTGTGGATATTTACAAAGGTTTCAGTTGACCCTTTGGTACGTTGAAAAGCTGCAAGGTAAATTTTTCAGACCTGTTAGAGACTTGAGTTTCGCTGGTAAAAATCGCACTCCTTCATGCTTTTTCTTATCGCTGTACATTTTCCTGCCATGTTTCACTGTTGTTCAGGACCGTTGTTCAGACTGAGGCTTCAGCGCGTAGTGTTAAATGCAAACAATTAATATGTGATTTTTATGTGTCTTGCTTAGCTTGTTTGCTATGGAGTCAGCAAAGGTAGAAACCAAATGACTGAACATTGAGTTGTCATTGTAACCACAAACGGAGATGACAACCACAACTCTGAAACAGATGCAGCAGATGCTTTATGGAGACAGAATTAGTAAGATTTCAATAACGAGGTGTGCAAAAACATGCAGCTTTTTTAAAATACTATGCTTCCTTAAATTTTAAAAGATAGTTTGCTCTTTTCTGTGGATTGTGAAGCCAAGCGTTGCGCATGCCACCGGCCCTTTGTATAATGCCTTATTGTACTATCGCTGTCAGCTTTGGGATACAGCAGTGAAGTGTCAACATGGCGTGCCAGAGAAACACCTTCACCCCTGCATGTGAACAAATCTCACATAGAAACCAGATTCTGAGTGTCTGAGTCAGGGCCGTTAGCCAGGAAGCATAGGAGAGGCTCTTTGTGAACGTCAGCAGTGGCCCGATCTGACCTCTGACCTCCCTGTCACAGAGCTGCACTGTGTTCCCATTGGTCCCAGACAGGATGTGCTCTGTTAGAGACGTCACAGCACTTTTCTTTACTCTTCCTCCTTTTTAGTTTGGAAGAGCTAGGCTCCTTCTCTTCGTGTTAAAAACGGACGTCCTTTTTTCTGTTTAGACACCCCCCCCACTCCATGTTTCAGTCCATACGCAGAATGTTTGTGATGCATTGACATTTATATAATCCTGAGCAGGTAGGAGATGGAAAGCTCAGCATTTGATCTTTATTTGTGTACTAAATGAAGCACATCCTTTTTATTCTTATCAGTTTTGGGTCACCGTGTTGACTATATCTGATATGTAAAGGTTAAAATGGCATTTCCAGCTCAAACGGTCAATGATTTGAATGTGTTTTATCCTTTGTTTTTCACTTTTTTGTCTTTCTACCTTAATATTTCAATACCTCATTTATTAGTCAGTGAGTTTTGACGCCATCCTTAAGTTTTGGACCTGGACTGTGTAATTAAGCCTACTTGTCCTGTTTTCTGCTTGTTTTCCACAGGTGTACCCTTCCCACACCAGCTACCAAGATGGTGGTGTTATCGCTAAAAATCTGCGTGCGCCAGTGCAACGTTGTGAAAACAATGCAGTTTGAACCCTCCACAGCTGTGTATGACGCCTGCAGGATCATCAGAGAGAGGGTGCCGGAGGCCCAAACTGGACAGGGTGAGAAGTGGAGCACAGCTTATAGCTTATGGCAGAGATGAGCAATATCACCTAAGATGCAACGCAGCGGGGGGAAGGAAAAACAAGTAGAAGTACAGAGATTTAGTTTTTAAAGGCTCTAGTATAGATTCATGATGCTTCTTGAGCTCTAAATGTCCTCTGTGTGGACTGGTTTATAGTAATAGTGATTTGGAAAAAGGCTGTGCATTAGCTATTAAGATGGACACACAACTGTTTCTTAGCATCATAGCTTTGTCTAATAAAAAAAAGAGCTTAAAGAGCTGCTCATGTGCATCCCATTTGGTTGTCCATTATGTCAGTTTTATACTTTTGCTCATAAATGGACACATCAAAGTGAAAAACATATCACATATGAGATGTACAACTTGTTGCAGATTTCCTAATGCCTTTTGGACGGTCTTATTATTATCTTCTAGAATACTGCTCCGATTAGATTACACAGTATTTCTGCTTTATTTTGAGAACTGTGTTTATTATTAGTCAATTATAGTCTCATTTTTCCATGATGTCCATGACCACATGTTCTAATCAATCATAGCTTTCCATTTTTCACAAATAGTGGCCAGATTGATCTGTTTCACACAACTGCAACAAAGTTCTCGTTCTCCTCTGCTCTTGCAAGGCCTTAATGAAAATGTCCCCTTTTTATGTGACTTTTGTCTTTTGCATTGTATTTTTGCGTTGATCATCCACGAATATGATGAACCACAAGAGACCAAATGAGTCGCTCCTGTGTCTGTTCCGTTTCCTTGTGCGTGCTGTCATCAGGTTCAGCACAGAGCTGATGTCTTGCAGTTTGTTGATCGAAGTATTTCCATCTTGTTACATGTTTAAATGCTGTTTTTTTCTTCCCACTGCAGCTTCAGATTATGGTCTGTTTTTGTCTGATGAAGACCCCAGAAAAGGCATCTGGTTGGAGTCTGGAAGGACACTGGATTATTACATGCTCCGCAATGGGGTAAATACAACAAACAGACCCAGTAAAACTGTGAATAACTGTTGCCATGAAGTACATTTGCCTGTTACCGGGGAGGGGGGGTGTCATCTGTGGGAGCAACTTAGAGACGTGCACACACTGTAACCTCGGAAGATATCTGTCACTGAAATCCTGGAGAGGACATTGACCTTTTAATAAAGTTGCCACAAGACCCAATTAGAGTTCAGTAAACATTCACATACTATCTGCTACAACCCTGAAATCTCACATTTTATGCACGGCTGTTTTATTAATATTTGAAAATGATTTAGACGTTTTGATTAGAAAGTACTGACTGGGGAGATGCCATATGTTAATGATCAAACAGATGAGCAGCATGTCTGTTACTGTAGCATATTAAAGCAATTTACTTTCATTAAAACAAACTTCACAAACCCACTTTGGGGTAATCAAAACCAGTTTTTCCAATTCGAAGACAATTGAATTAAAACTTTATGTCAAGACATTTCTAACATCTAAAGCAGCTTTTAAAAGTGAGATTTTAAAGCGGCCTTGCATCCAGCTGTAAACGGCTTGTTTAAAAGTCTCTGATATCTGCTGCCAAAGACCTGACTGGATCTGGATCTCTGTGCAGCAGAGCAGCACTGCCTCTCGGTGCATTGTGGGTGAGGTTATGCTGTTCTAAATGCTCCCCCTTTCTTCAAATTCACCAAAGGCAACCCAGGTAGAAGGCATGACTGTGACCAATTATTCTGAACCAAATCTCACTTCATTGTTGTGTTGAAGGGGAACAGCAGGCTGTGATAGGCAGCCGTAAAATAAGGTTTTCTAGCCTGTGTTCTCCTTTTTCTCAAAGCGAACTGGATGAATTAGATCCTTTTTTTTCAGCAGCTACTTAAATTCCTTCTTTCATCATTCCCCTCCCAGATATATTTCCCATATCCATTTCCTTTTTGTTTTAATAAATTTTTGCCGTGTTGTACGCTTTCCAACTTTGTGATTGAACAGGATATCCTGGAGTACAAGAAGAAGCAAAGACCACAGAAGATCAAAATGTTGGATGGGGCCATTAAAACAATCATGGTGGATGACTCCAAAACTGTGGGCGAGCTTCTTGTGACCATATGTAGTAGAATAGGTACATAAAATCTCTGCATGTGGTCTTAAAAAGTGTTGATATTTAATCAAATTTAATCTTTTCTTTAGTTCTACTCTGACCTTTTTCTTTTTCGGTCCCAGGCATCACAAATTATGAGGAGTACTCGCTGATCCAGGAGACGGTGGAGGAAAAGAAGGAGGATGGGATGGGTACCCTGAAGAAAGACCGGACACTTTTGCGGGACGAGAGGAAGATGGAGAAATTGAAGGCTAAACTTCACACAGATGATGAATGTGAGTTTAGGAAAGAATGACAAAAACTTATTGACCCATATTCTTTTTGTGCTTAACAGTAGCACGGTTTTAAATCACCACGTATATGAATATCTAATCCCAGCATGCAGTGTCAGTTTAATGGCCTATTTTTTACAGCAGTGTGTGACATCTGTCATGTTTCACAGGAATTTGAGAGTTGCATATCTTGAACGCTTGACCTCAGGTCATAAATCTCTTTTCTTCCTAGTTTGTATCTATTTCCCTTCAGGTAGAACTTTGTGGTTGTGTCCAAAGAGGCTCCTTCATTCAGTTGTTTTCTGCTTCGTGTCAGATCAATAGTCTGATCGGGGTTGTAAGTACAGTCAGAGGTGTGGATTTCCTGCAGGGAGATGAAGGAAGTAGAGTGAGGCAAGCATCTGTGTGATGAGATGGAAGGAGTTTATACCATGTCTTTTAAGCCAATTCCCCTTTTCCCTTAATTTTAGGACTCTTGTGTGTTTAACTCACAAGCTCATTTCTGAACTTTAGTTAAATTTTACATACTGTACTTCACTGATTTAATCTTTTTACCTTTCATTCACAACATGAAAAAGGCCTAAACAAAACAAAGTGCCTTAAAAGGAGCAGTTAGAAGTAAAGAAACATCTCTCCCATCCCCTTTATAACAAATCTATTAATTTAATACATTACAAATGCAAAGTGAGAGGCAAACAAAGACGACGCACCTGCAATACTGGAAAAAAAATGTCTGTCTTCCTCTAAATGAGATTTCCTGCAATTTGTCTGTGTTTTAAGTGAACTGGTTGGACCACAGCAGGACATTCAGAGAGCAGGGGGTGGACGAGAACGAGACTCTTCTTCTCAGACGCAAGTTCTTCTACTCCGACCAGAATGTGGACTCCCGAGACCCGGTCCAGCTCAATCTACTTTATGTCCAGGTCTGGGCCTCACCTCAAACACAGCTTGTTTCCCTCTGGATGCGTTTTTCTGCATTTATTTCTGCAAGCCTAAAGAGGGAAGATGATGCAGGTTTTGCAGTCATATATATTTATCAGTGTTCATGACGTCTAAACACACATTGGTTTTGTCTCCTTCCTCTGTCACTTCTGGAATATGTTCATTAAGTCTTCATTAAGGCACATTTTTACACAGAATCTGAAACCAAGCTAATAAAACTCTAAAAGCTATCTGCAGTCACATAAGACTGGGAGTGTGTGTTGAAGAATTGCTTTTTCGATAAAGAGTGCCAAGAAGGCAGAAAGCCTGCCTCTTATGACAGTTTGTTTGGCGCAGAAGAAATGCAGAACTGTTGCCTTTCTCCAAGTGTGGGTGTCTGCAGAGCTCATTTCAGGAGTACGATGCGTGTCTCTGAGCAGAATTGGAAAATAATCCAAAGGTGAAGGCAAAGCCACTGCAGAAATATCTACAACTTGCAAAAATATAATTAATCATGGTTAAACTGAATAAAAATGATGATGGAGGAAATTAAAGGATACAAAGAAAGTAATATAATGAAGTTTAAAAAGAACATTAGACTGTTTTTGTATATTTAGGACCAGCTGTACAGTACATACCAAAGGGAGGAGAGTCTTCTGTAGAGCAATTTAAAAATAAGACTTTTCTGGGTTTTAAACCTCAGTCAGGATGAGATGCTGTGGTTTGACTCTGCATGTATAGAGATCTGAGAAATGCTGGTAAACTACTACAGCTTTTAGGTGATTACACACCCTATAGCTGTAATAGATTTTTACCCTGAATGCACTTTGACATAAATGTGTTTTAATTAAGACATAAATGTTACAGATGGTTGTGTATTAACTGGAGTATCGACCTATATCTATCACTGATATGACGATCAGACTTCACGTTTGTGTGATTAGTTCAGATATGCTGGCAAATCAAATGATTCCCCAGCTAATTTTTAGTAAATGTGTGTGTGTGTGTGTGTTCCTTAAAACCTGCACTGAACATCCTTATATGTGTGTAAGTGATGTCATGAGAGATGGTTTAAAACCTCTTCAGCTTTCTTTCTTTTATCGGGGAACATCTTTTACTTTTCCTACAGGCTCGAGATGATATCCTAAATGGTTCCCACCCGGTGTCATTTGACAAAGCCTGCGAGTTTGGAGGAATTCAGGCTCAGATCCAGTTTGGACCTCACATAGAGCATAAACACAAGCCGGGATTCTTAGAGTAAGCATTTATCTCATTCATCTGTTCCCCCAGAGTTAAACATGAGGATTAATTATGCATATTACCTTTTTTCTGCATGTTTGGTCAGATATAAGGTTATAGAAACATTTAATGTGTATTAAGATGTTGTAATAAAGTAAAATATCCAGATTGTAAAAATAAAAAACTGTTTATCTCGATGTTTGTCTGTAGCAGAAAAAAATGTTGAGCTCAATTTTTGCTTGAGTTTCACCCTAAAACTAGTTTAATTTCTTTCCAAGTCTGAAGGAGTTTCTTCCCAAAGAATACATCAAACAAAGAGGAGCTGAGAAGAAAATCTTCCAGGTTTGTTCATGTTGGCCTCATAAATGCTTGTGTTTGTATCTGCGTGCTTTATTAACCCTTAATTTGAAAAAATCAAATTACCAGGAACACAAAAATTGTGGAGAAATGACAGAAATTGAAGCTAAAGTCAAGTATGTCAAACTGGCTCGGTCTCTGCGGACGTACGGAGTGTCCTTCTTCCTGGTCAAGGTAAGCTGAAAGTCAAACACTTGTCTTTGTGCTTTGACTGAAACTTCATTAAAATGCTCAGAGATTTTTCTTTCTCCATAACTACAAAATATAGCCTTAAGTTCTTTTCCTGGCTTTTAAAATGGGTTTTTTTAATGGGATGCTTATATTGGAATTACCCGAGGTGTAGTTGGAGCCTTTTATCTCCACAGTGTGAAAACTGTCTTCTGGGCTTGGTATTAACCGGATCAAGAGATTTCTAGTATTAGCGGCATGTGGGGAAATTGTGTCATATGAACTTTGAAAACCTTCGAGGCACCCGGTTTCTAAGTGGGACTCTCAAACAGTAAATCTGACTAAATCAAAGAAACCAAGCCTGTAGATTTACATCTGCATCTTTGCACATGTTCTTGGAGCTCATATATTGTCCATGCAGCCGAGTGTGGTGCTGAGATGATTTCAGAGAGTCGGAGAGAATGAGACATACTGGGAGACATCATGCAGGAAACTTTTTTGTAAAACTTAGTCAGCAGAACAAGTCCAGCTGCTAGCAGATGCCAGCTGTGTGGAGCAATTTGCTGATTTAGAGAGCCTGTGAAAGTGCTGTAAGGAGATGACAGATATGAAAAGGACAAGTAAACTATCCATATATATGCATAAAGTGCTTTCCTAACTCTTTTTCTAACTGCGTTAATTTTTTTAAATAGAGTAATTTGTGCTTAAGTTTCTGAGCCACTTCCTCGCTTCTTATCAATGGCTTTCATCTCCAGAGGATAACAGCAAAGATTAAATATGCATCTTAAAATAAAACAAATTCTCCCTTTTACATTAAAACAATAAAACAAATGCTAACCTCTTCTTTGCCTAAATATTTACAGGTAAGTGTCCACGGAGTCATTTATTCTTCCATAAAATAACCCTCATGAAACTCGTAAATACCACCAGCGTGCATCTGTTTGGCGTCTTGCCTGCTCCCCTTGTTGTGTCTGTGGTCCTTGATGGTAATCCATTGGAGCAGAAATATCTTAGAAATGACCCTGGAGAAAATGCAGCTTCCATCCCCTAACCTATAACCTTTTGGAGGCCTCAAAGAGTTTATGAGCCCTGAAGGACTGTGGCTTACCTCACCTCTTTGTCCTCGCGTCACAGCACATCACGTTCTGCCCATATTTTCCCCAGAAGAGCCATTGCTCTTTTTCTGTGTGAGGGGGAAAAGAAAAATAAGTCTTACAATTAAGTAAGTGTCTAAAATATGACATTAAAGACTTTGTGAATGCTGTGGGGGTGGGAGTTGTTGGCAGGCTGATAAAGACATGATTAAGACATAACGTTTTCATTTTTAACTGAGGAAAAACAGCTTTTTTCCTTCTTTGGAAAGTCAGATGAACAGCTACGCTGGCAGATTAAGGCTACAGAAATAGGATTTCATGCTGTGAAGGCCATAATTTGTTTTTTTGTGCTCGTATTGTTAATCTTGCCTGTTCTCTAAATACGTTTTGATTCCGGTAATTCTCACAGGAGCCAGAGGGATATGAAGTAAAGCAAATGAGCGTTGGGTTTTCTTTATAATAAAAGGGAAATTTAATTTACATACAACATCAAGTTACAAATGTAGTTACAACATTATTGATTCACTTTTTATTTATTTCATCCATCTCCATTAATAAAGAGCATTATTCTAAAGGTAACAGGTTTGTCCCAGGCTGCTTCCCAGCGGGACTGTAAAATGTGCTTAGAGCCCATGGTTTTGACCCAAATTCCACAAAATGTCAGGGCGGAGGCTTTGGGCTAGTAATGAGGTTTTAATCATGATTTGGTGGGAAAATGAAAGGCAGAGCATCCTTAATTTGTCAAAGATCCTGGGAGAAAATGGTCCGAGTGTGCCTCCGAGAAGCATTGCTTGTTTCACCCTCTACAGGGCAAAACGTCATCACTGCATTTAAGCCATCTGGAGACATTTCAGCTCTGCATTTGAGAACTATCATTTATCAGGAGCCGATATGACCAGATGGGCAAAGGATTACAGAGGATGACCTTCATCAAGCACTTCAATACAGAATTACATTAACAAATAACACGTCAGGCTTTACTGTGAAAAAACCAGACTTGCATTAACCTCGTCTAGAGAAATGTTGGCTTCTTGAGATGGATCTTCCTCCATGATGAGCTGCTCTGATTCACATAATACTACAATGTGTTCTGATGGAGGGTTATTATAACCGCAATTAAACATTTGTTTAAAAAATCTCCTGCTTGTTTGAGATCTATTACAACATGATGTAATGGAGTTTAGTCCATTTCCCCCTCTGCTTGCAATGTCTAATGTCCATGTGCCAGTTGGGTTATGTTGTTAATATATTTGTTTTAACAGGAAAAGATGAAAAGTAAGAACAAGTTGGTGCCGCGGCTTTTGGGCATCACTAAAGAGTCTGTGATGAGAGTGGATGAAAGGACCAAAGATGTAGTTCAGGAGTGGCCGCTCACGACCGTAAAGCGGTGGGCAGCGTCCCCAAAGAGCTTCACTCTGGTAAGACGTGCATACTTTCTACTGCAAGAAACGCAGCACTTTTTTTTTTATCAGAAATGGCACTACCAAATGCTTTCCCTTGTCGTGCGGTACCAGTGGGTTTGTTGTGGGCTTATTTCCTCCATACTTTTCTCTGAACATGAGCTCTGAATGCTAAGTAAGAAGGATGAGCTCAAACTTTAGAAGAGACAACATTTTCTTCTGTTTGTGCATGTTAGTGATTTAACAATCTTGTTTATTCTGTCAATATCTGTCCTGTGTTAGCACCCTGCCCAGCAACAGCATGGGCTCAGTCTTACAAAAGATCTGTCACTGCTGAATTAATGCAGCATATTTTTGCAGGCTAATTTGTTAGAATGCCTTTCTGTTTAGTCTGTGTTTTATGACGCAGATTTATTTTGGGTGGGATTAATTTCCTGTTTACATGACAGAGGAGGGATACGTTTTTTCAGAGAATATGTTGATATTTGAAAAGTGGCATGAAGGAAGGTTATTGTTTTTTCTCAAAATGGAGAACCTTTTCTTTTTCATCCAGAATGTACTGAGCGTGTGTGTATCACAGAAAGTGTAGCAGTGCTTTGCTGAGAGGGAACACTTCTGTTTCCTGTGTTAAGTCTTCCCCAAGATGACTGTGGGGTTAATCTGACTCTCTGCGTGCTGCAGCAGCTTGGTGTCAACCAACACAATGTGTGGCGTTCATCTGAGACTAGCTGTCTCCATGGATTCGCATTAATCCTCACAGTAAATCCCCAGCCTGTATACAGTGCAGGCACTGCGCTGGATACTGGATGCATTTTTCTGATGGGACTTTGTGTGCAGGACTTTGGGGAGTACCAGGAGAGCTACTACTCTGTGCAGACCACTGAGGGGGAACAGATCTCTCAGCTTATTGCAGGTTACATCGACATCATCCTCAAAAAGGTCAGATGATTAATTTATCTCCAGAAGCACTGATGAATCCTAAAGCTTAAATATCTTCTTGCAGCTCATTTGTTCTTAGAACTGATGGTGCTTGATTGAATGGATCTGTGTTATTGTGCAGAGTAACTGACTCATGTGTAATGAAATGAAGACTTGATTAGTACCTTTCTCACAAGTATATTTCTGAATACTTAAATATATTAAATATGTGATGGTTATGTTTGAGACAAACCTTAAAAATTTCCTGTTTAATGTCACATTTAAGCCTCTTTTGGAAAGCTCTAAACCAGAGAAACTGAATCTGCTACATGTCTGTATCTTTCTCTTTGGCCTGTCGTTCCCTCCTGCAGAAGCAAAGCAAGGACCGTTTTGGATTAGAAGGTGACGAGGAGTCAACTATGCTCGAAGAATCTGTATCCCCAAAAAAGTGAGTAAATAAGCCAAACTAAGAAAAGTGCTACAAATATTTTGGCTATTCTTTAATCTGATAAGAGAGTGACTTGCAAATGATGATACTCTTTCTGCATTTTCTTTGTAGTACTTACTGTTAACTCGCTTCGATTCCTGATTTGTATTTATATATTAAATTATGCAATACATAGTTTTTATCTGTGAACAACTTAAAACTCTCTCATGTTATTCTAACAAAGATTAGGTCCTAATTTCCTTCCTTTCTGCTACTCCTGATCACAATTTGCACATTTCAGGACTTTATTTAGCCCCAGAAACACTTTTAGACAGTCAAAGGTTCCATCAGAACATTTGCTGGTTAGATGTATGTGACTTATTTTACCCATGGTAGCACTAGGTTTGCAGCTGAAGCCAGCTTCTTTTTTAATAGCTTTTCTGCTTTCAACTAATTACATTTTTATTGTGTGTTTTCCCTTTTTTTATCTGGTCATGTGCCAAACAGCAAAGTATTTAACACCACAAAGGCATAGCAAGCCAGTGTCTTAAAGGCCTTTCCTGCAGCAATACGAAACAAACCTTTGCTTTTTTAAAGGTGGCAAACGTTGTAGTGTCATGATGTGTGTTCAGTGTCCTGAATGCACACAGTCCTCTCTGCCTGATGGTAAATGTCTCCATTAAATACTCGCACCCAGCCAGCCATATGGAAAGGGCTCCTTTCTGGCTTTTGTCATCTTGCTTTTTCTATAAAACATTTATGGCTTTATTTTTCATGGAAAACACTAAATGTTTTTTTTTTCCGACATGTTGAATACTCTGTTTTAGGTCCACCATTCTCCAGCAGCAGTTTAACCGTGTAGGTCGGGTGGAGCATGGCTCTGTTGCACTGCCGGGGGTGATTCGTTCAGGCTCCATCGGCACAGAGTCACTTAGCATGGGCACCATGCCGTCCCCTCAGCAGCAGATCACAATGGGTCAGATGCACCGTGGACACATGCCACCACTGGTAGGAAATACTGTTTGCTTGATAAGTTATGTGAAAGCCACTTGCACAAAGGTTTCATTGTTTTTTGTTACAATACCTGTCACTCCAGGGGGGTAGGCTAGTTAATTAGAAAATCCCTTCAGGCTTCATTTTTTATATTTTCTTTGTGTGTAGAGTTCAGCTCAGCAGGCTCTGATGGGAACCATCAACACTAGCATGCAAGCTGTACAGAAGGCCCAGATAGATCTGGGAGAGGTTGATAACCTCCCGCCACTGGGACAGGACATGGTACTGCACACACTTCCTTTTAAACAACCACATACTCACCTGCACTTTCATTTTCTGCGGACATCCAGTGATAATGGTTGCAAGGTTTTTTATCTGATTTGCTCTTTGTGGTCCATGTTTAGGCATCCAAGGTGTGGATCCAGAACAAGATGGACGAGTCAAAACACGAGATTCACTCCCAGGTGGACGCCATCACTGCAGGAACTGCATCTGTTGTGAACCTCACAGCTGGTCAGTGTCTATGGCATGCATTAACGTAGCCTTTCTTCCCTCTCCTCAGAGACATGACTCCGCGTGTGCACTAATAGGACATCGATACTCCATGATGCAACGTTCAGGATATAAATTATTTCCAATCTTGTACAAGGACAAAGTTTAAGAGCAGGCATGCAATGATGGCATTGAAGTACTTTTAGAAACCCTCGGTGAAGGCAGTGAAACTGCACAAACCAAAGCTCACACTTTTACAAGTACATTTTAGGGCTGCCACATTCTGCAGTTAAAATAATTTGGCCAATTTCTAAGGTTAGAGTAGAACGTTTCCATCAGCCTGGTGTTTGCTGTCATCACTGTAGAGCTTGTTAAAATCTAGTAGTTGCCTTGTAACCTGCTCTGGTTTGCCTTAAATAGATTTATATGTTCATTCAGTTAAATGAAAATATTTTGAACTATTGTTTAAATGAGTCTATAAATCGTAGAAAATTCCTTTGTTTATGTTTGTAGTTGCTCATATCTTTTTGACCTTTTTTTATCCCTTCTGTTTTCCTCTCAGGTGATCCAACCGACACAGATTACACAGCTGTAGGCTGTGCCATCACCACCATTTCCTCCAACCTGACTGAAATGTCAAAGGGTGTGAAGCTGTTGGCTGCACTGATGGAGGATGATGTGGGAGGAGGTAATGACCTGATGAAGGCTGCTAGGACACTTGCAGGAGCTGTGTCTGACCTGTTGAAGGCTGTGGAGCCAACGTCTGGAGAGGTGAGCTGATGCATTACAAACTCTGAATCGTGTTCAACTCTTTGCGCCTGTATCTGTAACAATAACGGTTTACAGGTGATTATTTAGCGATCGTGCTAAAAGTCTGGTACAGTCAATGAAACATGCCATGGGAGTATAAGCTATTTATGTCAAACAAAAAAGCTTAACTCTAAATATGTCATAGAGCAGACATATCCTGAGTTTTGTTCTCTTAATAATGCTGTGTGCGTCTTTGTCCTGATTACATTACCATACTCCTTCACAGCTAACTGAATTGTCCTGGGTGAACTTGAGTAAAGATCTAAGTCTCCAAGCTCACTGGCAAACTTCTGCTCTCCTAAAGGAAGCAAAGCTGCTTACAGACCAACCGTCCCATGTGCAAATGTAGCCAGCTTGGATGTTATCACCATGGCCCATTAACGCGTTTTTAGTGTTTTGATGTGAATCATTCAGAAGTTAATGTCCTGTACAACAGTTTGCTTGAAATCTTCCTTTTGCATATCAGTGCTTAAATACAGCATCAGTTACTGATAGTTTTCTTTTGTGTGTGTGTTACCGCAGCCCCGACAGACCGTGCTGACCGCAGCAGGGAGCATCGGCCAGGCTAGTGGGGACCTCCTGCGCCAGATTGGAGAAAATGAGACAGACGAGAGGTTCCAGGTAACACCTCACACTCTCCATTTAATAATATTGCAAGAAAAAAGCTTGTATCAGACCTTATAACTAAGACAGTGTAATGGGAATATTTTCATAAAGCTTCACTCGTGAGATTGGACTTTTCTCCTGCCTGTCCTGGTTTGGAGTGTTTGGCTAATTTGAAGCCATTCTTTTATGATGAGTTGAGCAGATGTGCAGAAGCTAAATGTGTTGTTTGTAATGAGATTAGACTGTTGGCATAGAAGCTCTGATTAGATTTATGAAGTCAAGTCTGTGTTAATGTCTTTCAGTTAAACAGCATTCCTATTCCTGTAATAAAAAATACATTTAAGGCCTCTACACTAAACCCTCCTCTGTGTAAGATGTGTGTGGATGTCTTGTTTATTGCATGTACACACAGCTACAGACCTCATACGTAGTGAATAATATAACTTTATCTGCACCATTTGAGTGCTGCATCAATGCTGCAATGTGTTCCATTTGTTAATTACAGCATGGTGAGAATAACGTGAATCCAGGAACATAATCTTTTTATTCCCTGTTGCTGCAGGATGTCCTGATGAATCTGGCCAAAGCAGTGGCCAACGCAGCAGCCATGTTGGTGCTGAAGGCCAAGAATGTAGCCCAGGTTGCAGAGGACACGGTCCTTCAGAACCGGGTCATCGCAGCTGCGACACAGTGCGCCCTGTCCACCTCTCAGCTGGTGGCATGTGCAAAGGTACAAAGACAATTCCAGCTGTTGTAACATTTAGCTTGTTACATCACAGAGAGAATCTCCTGTGTATGTTTATTTTTCTTACTCATTTTTATTTTTATACTCTTTACCTTGCCTTTGGGTAGGTGGTGAGTCCTACCATCAGTTCACCAGTTTGCCAGGAGCAGCTAATTGAAGCAGGGAAACTGGTGGACCGCTCAGTGGAGAGTTGCGTCCAGGCTTGCCTCTCTGCAACTGAAGATGGCGAGCTCCTCAAACAGGTCAGCTTGGTTCACACACTACACTTGAATGTTACTGTCCTATCTTACATGGGTTTGTCCCAAGACCTAGTAACCTACGAAACATGTACAAAATGCAAAATAGCATTTCAGATTATTAACATTGAGATAAAAAGACACTCCCCAGCCTATTGGAGTGTAAATGCATAACTGTAAGGAAGCATATGGATGATATTGATGATGTGCATCTCATCTTTTGAAGGTGAGTACAGCAGCCAGCGTGGTCAGTCAGGCTTTGGGGGATCTGCTGCAACATGTTCGTCAGTACACTTCAAGAGGAGAGCCGATCGGGCGCTACGACCAGGCCACTGACACCATCATGACCGTCACTGAGAGCATTTTTAGCTCAATGGGAGATGCAGGTGAATCAAAGAGAATGCACACTGAGTGGAAAAGTAATAAAGGCATGAAGACTTTGAAAATGATTAGCTTGTATATGGATACACAATTATTGACTACAAATGAATTTTTTTTTTTTAAATGAGGAAAAAAATCAACCATTTTGTAATTATGGCTTTCATTTATGGTCCAAGCAAGAATTAACTTCAGAGGATGACCCGAAGCCAGCTAGTTTCAGCCATGCTGGTGTAAATGGTATTACAGATCAGATGATTATTCTCATATGGATTATTAGAAGAACTTTAGAATGTGAAATTCCCAATAAACACCACAGTCAGGATGGCAGGTTGATACTTCAGGGTTGTCATGAGGTCTTTGTAATGCATGAGATATTTTCTCTGCAAACTTTGCCTGTTTTTCTGTCTGAGTGTGAGAAAACAGATATTCTTAACCTCAGTTGTAAATTTAATTTGCCACTCAAATGTGTGATATTTGATTCTTTTCCTTAATGAACACGTATCAGAGTGAAATAATTAAATTTCTTTTAACTAGATGTTCTTCACGTACGTTGATGTTTTGCATTCAGAGTGAACTCTTGGGTTTTGAGTTTCTGAGCTGATGTCTTCTTGTGGGTGAGCGTACATCTCATTCCATGACTGACACGATGGTGGGTTTGAAGTGATTGCTGTCAACCGGAGGGAAGCCACAGAGAAAAGCTGTCAGTGATGTTAACAAGTCTGACAGTAGAGAAAGACCAGTGGATGGAAAGATAATGTCGGGGGGCTGAAGGTCAGCTCAGACCATTCGATCGGTCTGAGACGACTGGACTGGATGTTTGCTCTGCTGAGGTCTAAATAAATGCGGCCTGTGAAAGAGATGCTGTCTCTGGACTAGTGTTAGATGTGTCAGGTTATGTCACACTTTGTGTAAAAAGAAAGTGTGAAGAAAAGAAAATGAGTAAATTCCCCAGTGGAGGACTGGTGGCAGATCAGTCATGTCCTGCTGGATTGTGCTGAAATATTTACAAGTGTGCTTTGACAGGAAACATTTCTCTTTTTATTTTAGTTGAATCTCACTGGTATAGATTTTAAAAGTATCAAAGAAGGTTTGACCATAGTGGAGTGGCCGTGTTTGTTTATTCATGAGTCATCCAGACCTGATCAGAAAATGTTCAGAGAAATACTTTTCATGTGATTTTAAAGTTTCTGTGTGTTTATACTGATTACACATCAGTTGATTATAAAAATTCAGCATCCCATTAGTTGTTACACCTTATCCACCAATCCTCTTCTCACAAATTGTTTTCTCTCACCCCCACGGTGCCTTCCAGGAGAGATGGTTCGCCAGGCTCGGGTGTTAGCTCAGGCCACATCAGACCTGGTCAACGCCATGCGATCCGATGCCGAAGCAGAAGTGGATGTGGACAATTCAAAGAAACTGCTGGCAGCCGCTAAGTTGCTTGCAGACGCCACCGCAAGGATGGTGGAGGCAGCGAAGGTGATGAGTTGAAGCATGTGTTTAATTTGACATTTAAAAAGCAAATAAGTCTAATTTCAAGCTAAATTTTTGTGTTTAAACCACTAAATTCAGATAATACATATGCAGATCCTTCACTGTTAGAACTGAAGCTATGTTTGCCTTTTGCTTCTTCTTGCACATTTAAAGTAACCTTTTAGATGACCGCACAGACGAGAAGCCCTGAAACCAAAAAGACCAAAAAAGGACTCTGTTAGGGGCTGATTGTGTTCATTCCAGTCAGAGCAGTTTTAATTTCCTACTAAAAGATCTTTATAACATTTCTTTGTAAAACATTGTGGATCTTTAATCTAAAAAGCTCGACTCTCCAGCTGAATTAAAACACCAAATTTACTTTTACTGTGTTCACTTTTTCTAAAAGTAGCCAGTGCAGTAATGATCTTTGATGCAGTTTAGCCTGCATCTTTTCACATATCTGAACTTTTCATAGTAGGAAGACATCAAACAACCCCCCTTCCAGCACACTGCTGAGGGGCTTCACCACTCATCTCTTCTTCTATCCAAACCATCCATCTGGTATCTCTCCACATCAGTCCCATTATCTGTCAGATGAATCACACACTGATAATAATAACCCTCTTCTTCCACCATGAAAATTAAATGATGCCCTCCAGCTGGTTAGTTGAATTTAATGCCAGACTTATCACCATCACAGCTGTATATTTATTGGTGTTAATGGAGGCCGAGACTTTAGTCAACCGTTGCCTTGGCAACTAATTAAGTTTGTTCTTTTTTTGCTGTTAAATGTTCTGTATCTGCTGCTTCTTAAACCTTAAATCTGTTTTACTTTCTTCAGTGAAACGCATGTAATAGATATACTGTCACTATTTGACGAACAGCGGCAGAAAATGCTACTGATCAATGGTGCAAATTAAATAGAAATAAAAAGAAATAGAAAGATGTCTGTTGTCAACATCATGCTAAAAACTAATATTTCAGTTGATCAAAAAATATGTGAAGTCATGAGGGAACACATTTTTTTATGGAGAGATTGAATTTTGCCTCAGTGATATGTGTTGCCATACACCACCTCCTTTCTGTGTTGCTGTGGGCGACACCCGCATTTAATTACCGTAATAGCTGCAGGCTTAACTTTCTCTCCCCCCAGCAGGAGGTGGAACGCCTTCAGTATCATTCTTTTGTTATTGTTCATGCAGAATGCATAAACAAGAAAATAAAAGATAAACAAAGCTGCTCGTTGATATGAATCTCTTGACTTTTAGCCACCAAGAAATTTGTAAATGTTTGGGTTGAAGAGCTGCTACTGACCCCTAATTGTGGTGAAGCCTACATTGTGTTCAAAGATTTTTGTACACTGACTTTATAGTGCACCCTTCTTTTCTTCTTCACTCTTCCACCAAGTCATGGGAATGTGTGTATGCTCGTGTGTGTGTGCTGTTTCAGGGTGCTGCAGCATACCCAGAAAATGAGGACCAGCAGCAAAGACTGAGGGAGGCTGCAGAGGGGCTGCGTGTGGCCACCAATGCTGCTGCTCAGAATGCCATCAAGAAGAAACTAATCAACAGACTGGAGGTCCGCAGCATTTTATTAGCTGTTGTTCTTAGACACAAGTTAAAAAAATTAAAAAGGATACTTTAGAATTTAGCCAGGCTGCTGATGAATAGATACATTGAGGTAAAACAAGATGTCACCAGAATATGTTGTACAGCTCAGGATATCAGCATCAAAGCAGATGTATATTTTCTGTTTTGTTCCCTGGAGATGAAACATAAACTTAAAAGGATGGTATACTTTGTATTGGATAAAAATTTAGACAAAAATTGCAGCAACCTTTCTCTATTTCTCTATGCCTGTTGGCATGCTGTTCTTTTGCAAGATTATGCCCCGTTCTTCAATTTAAAGAACAATCTTTTTTTAATTAACAGTACAAATAAATATTAGAAATCTAACATTTTATTTATCTCTGCTGCTTCATTTTTACCCTGTGGAAGGAAACCTTTTCTTGTCTCCAAGCAGGCAGAAACCCATGCAAGACTGGAATAATAACGCCTTCATACTGCATATTTAATAGTGTGTTCTTATCTTCCTCGCGAGTAGCTCAGAGATTAGGTATAGGTAAAGATCATCTTCTGTTTAATCCTGTTTACAATGTGGATGTTTATATGGGTTTTCATCCTCAGAATGCTGCCAAGCAAGCTGCAGCTGCTGCCACGCAGACCATCGCCGCTGCCCAGAACGCTGCTGCCTCCAACAAGAATACAGCTGCTCACCAGCAGCTGGTGCAGAGCTGTAAGGTGAGGATCAAAGCTGACAGTGGAGTTCCTCTTACTTTCTGATGTTGTTAGTTTTATTTTGTCACTGTTAAATGCTTCACATTGTTCTGTCTTATCATCACTGTGCAGCGTTGTGTGAAAGTGTTTTAGACTGGAGCGTTTATCTGTAAAATCTCCATTTGGAATGCATTTAGGCTTATCTGCTTGGTTTTTGTGTGTGTGCATGTGCAGGCAGTAGCAGAACACATCCCACAGCTCGTCCAGGGAGTACGAGGCAGTCAGGCCAAACCAGAGGACCTCAGTGCACAACTTGCCCTCATCATTGCCAGCCAGAACTTCCTACAGGTGCAGCATGCTGTAGCTTTGACATTCTTTAGTTATGTTTCGACAAGGCTTGTTAAAATTTTACACTCTCCATGGAGTAACTTTAGTCCTACATAGAAAACCAGGCTGAAGGTATAAATAGTAATTCCATCGTGTGGGACCCATTAAAATAGGCCTGTAACCTCTTTTTGGTGTAAGCAGGAATTTGAAGACACACTGGTGATGTTATTGTTTTATTTCTTCAGTGGTACAAGTAAAGCGTCACAATATTTTACTGGTAAAATGACACCAAATAATAATTATTGACAAACACATATTTTTTGTCTTTATAGCAATTAATTACCTGCAGTTTATTTATGTTTTACAGAAAATGTGTGCATATATAATGTACGCATTTTCTCTTTACTCTGTAGCCTGGTAGTAAGATGGTGACCTCAGCCAAGTCGTCTGTTCCCACGGTGACCGATCAGCCTGCTGCCATGCAACTGGGTCAGTGTGCCAAAAACCTGGCCACCTGCCTGGCTGAGCTGAGGACGTCTGCACAGAAGGTAGAGCACAGATACACAGGGGAGTCCGTGCCTGTGTCAGTGTTTTTACATAATCACTTTTGCACCTAATTTTCATGCAAAACATATCATGAATACAACCACATCTTGCAACATGTAGCTTGTATAAACAGGCTTTGAAAAGATTTCACTATGTCCATGGAAATGATAATTGTTGGAGAATTGAGTTGTGATTGCACCTCTCCAGGCTCATGAAGCTTGCGGCCCCATGGAAATAGACTCTGCATTAACAGCCATTCAGACCCTGAGAAGTGAACTGCAAGATGCCAAGCTGGCTGCTTCAAATGTACAACTCAAGCCTCTACCTGGAGAGTCTGTAAGAGTGAAGGATTTTTTCTAAAGTCAATGCAAAACAAAAACTGATTTGCTGCAAATTCCAGCAACAAGTTCCACTTCCTACCAGCAACCTGTGCCCAACCAGAGATGAATTTCAGCCAAATATTTCAATTTTAATGCATGGATATGAAGCGACTTCTGCTTTCTTTTCCTCTTTTCTCCTCTTTAGTTGGAGAAATGTGCTCAGGATCTGGGCAGCACCTCAAAGTCTGTGGGGTCCTCCATGGCTCAGTTGCTCACATGTGCAGCTCAAGGAAATGAACATTACACCGGTTGGTTTTACACTTTAGACCCAAACTATCAAAATGCCTGACAACTTGTCTGCAGTAATTTCTTTGTGATCATTTTTGTAGGAGTGGCAGCCAGAGAGACGGCTCAGGCCCTGAAGACACTCGCTCAGGCAGCTCGTGGTGTCGCTGCTTCCACCACAGACCCCAAAGCTGCTGCAGCCATGCTGGATTCTGCTCGTGATGTCATGGATGGGTCAGCGCTACTAATTCATGAGGCCAAGCAGGCGCTGGTTTCTCCTGGAGATGCTGAGAGCCAACAGAGACTGGCACAGGTGAGATGATTTTTATTTTCTCAGGGGATGGTTAGCTGCTCCGCTTGCAAGTCCTTTTTAATATCGGAGCTAATTAATGGAAGACGTTAAAAATTCAGCTTTAGTTTAGTTCAGCTTGTTTGCCTCTACCCGCCCCTATAAACTCTGACTGTTGTCACCAACTGTGTGTTCCAGGTGGCCAAAGCAGTCTCTCATTCCCTGAATAACTGCGTCAACTGTCTGCCTGGCCAAAAGGATGTGGATTTGGCACTAAAGAGTATCGGCGAGGCCAGCAAGAAGCTGCTGATTGAGACGGTGAGCCACCAGACCTCTGTCTTTGTCTTTACTTGTTTCAGCACCATCGTTGATTCAACAGGAGTAGAATACAGATGTTTTATGTTGTGCCTTAGGAATGTTTGCAGAAAACAGATATTCTTGTTGCACCTAAGAAATAAGCTTAATCCTTATTTTTCATATTGAGCTCCTCATCTTTGTGCACTATTTAGGTCCCTCCAGCCTCCAAGTCCTTCCAGGAGGCCCAGAATGAGCTCAATCAAACTGCAGCAGACCTGAACCAGTCTGCAGGCGATGTGGTTCATGCCTCCAGAGGCTCCAGCAGCCAGCTGGCTGTGGCCTCTGGGAAGTTCAGCCATGACTTTGATGATTTCCTTGATGCTGGCATTGAGATGGCTGGACACACGCAGGTCAGTCACAATAACTACAAAGTTAACATGGTAAAACTTTGCATCTTTCATTAAACATGTTTTTTATTGATAATTGTGATGGTGTGGTTACAGAAAAAGGATGACCAGGTGCAGGTGATTGGCAACCTGAAGAACATCTCCATGGCTTCCAGCAAACTGCTGCTGGCTGCTAAAAGCCTGTCTGTGGACCCAGCAGCAGCAAACGCCAAGAACCTGCTAGCTGCTGCTGCAAGGTACTCACACCACCAGTTTTTTTTCATTTGAATGGAACCAGAATCAATCGATTATCTCAGAAACAACAAATCATGTGGTTTTCACCAAGCTCGAAGAGATCAAGAAACTGCACAGAACAGCTTGATCAATGAGGCTAAAAGCGAATAAGTTGCATTAAATAACAGCAGCAAAACTGTTTTTGTAAACCCAGCATGCTGAGGAGTACATGGGAGTATTACCTTGCACGTTTGAGGATTTATTTCTTGTATTTCAGAGCTGTTACTGACAGCATCAACCAGCTGATCACACTGTGTACACAGCAGGCACCCGGTCAGAAGGAGTGTGACAACGCCCTGAGGGAATTAGAGGTTCACCAAAGCTTATGACCTTTTTATAACCTTGTGATCAACCATCCAAAGCATACAAATGCTTTTCTACCACAGCAGCAAAGACATACAAATTATTACCAGTGGCAACTTATAAAAGTAACTGAACTCATGTTCATCATTTTTTATTTCAGGCTGTCAGAGGAATGCTGGATAACCCAAGTGAGCCAATCAGTGACCTCTCTTACTTTGATTGCATTGAGAGTGTCATGGAAAACTCAAAGGTAGACATTAATTAAAACATCATGCATGCTACACACACACACCTAATCCCTGACATCTGAGTCATCCTTCCTTCCACTTGTTTGCTCTGCTCAGGTCCTTGGAGAGTCCATGGCTGGTATTTCACAGAACTGCAAGACTGGAGATGTGCCTGCTTTTGGAAACTGTGTGGGTTCAGCCTCCAAAGCCCTGTGTGGCCTCACTGAGGCTGCAGGACAGGTACAGTATAAAGAGAATCTGCTCTTACAGTACAGGAACTGATTGGGATTATTGCTGTTAACAGGTGTCATTTTTCTACAGGCCTCCTACTTAGTGGGTGTGTCTGACCCCAGTAGTCAGGCAGGACATCAGGGGTTGGTGGATCCCATCCAATTTGCCAAAGCCAACCAGGCGATCCAGATGGCTTGTCAAAATCTGGTCGACCCAGAAAGCAGCCCCTCTCAGGTACATTTACTCTACACATTCCCTGTAGACGCAGCTCTATAACATGATCATATTGCCATGGGTCTTAATTCAACATTTCCCACACTGCCACAATATAACATCTTTACACTTTCCTCTGGCTTTACAATAGATTATGTTAGTAGACGGTTATATTTTAGTGTAATAGTAATTAGCTCATTGTCCCGTGTTTTCCTCAGCAGCTACTTTTTTGCTTAATTCTGCGCTTTTCCGTTACATAAGCCCATTTCTAGCTCTTTGAAAATAAGAAATATTTTCTATCTAAATACACTTGCCAATAAGAAATGTAGCTGCAGAAGCCTCGTTCTCCATTACTTCATGTTTAATTCTGCTGAGGTAATGACCAAACAATACTGATCATTTTGCTGTTTTCTAATGGGACAGGTTCTCTCAGCGGCCACCATCGTTGCTAAGCACACCTCAGCATTGTGCAACGCTTGTCGTCTGGCTTCCTCCAAAACAACTAACCCAGTTGCTAAGAGGCACTTTGTCCAGTCTGCTAAGGAAGTGGCAAACAGCACTGCCAACTTAGTCAAAACCATTAAGGTACAGTTTTACCCCATCAACCAATTTGTTTAATCAACTTGATCTTTTTGGAAAAATGATTAAACGTTTGTCTTGCATCAGTGGACAAAAACAATGAACAAATAACCATTTTCTCTCTTACTTCTCAGGCTTTGGATGGTGATTTTTCAGAGGAGAACAGGAACAAGTGTCGAGTTGCCACAACTCCTCTTATTGAAGCTGTAGAAAACCTGACAACATTTGCTTCCAACCCAGAGTTTGCCAGCATCCCAGCTCAAATCAGCAATGAGGTATGTGTGTGAGAGCATCATTGTGACTTTCCGGTTATTATAACACAAAGAAAAACTGAATTTGTTTCTCTAAAGGGGTCTGCGGCGCAAGAACCCATCCTCCATTCAGCCCGCTCCATGCTGGACAGCTCTACCTACCTACTCAAGACTGCACGGTCATTGGTTATCAACCCCAAAGATCCGCCCACGTGGTCTGTTCTGGCTGGTCACTCTCGTACAGTCTCCGACTCCATCAAGAGTCTCATCACTGCCATACGGTTAGTGGGAGAAAAATGAGTTTATCAACCAAAACTGCTCAAACCCTGAGCTGGTTCTGAAATGAAAGAGTTGCAATGCAGCTGTAAGAAACTTTGGTGAAATTGTGAGGGTGAAAATATATGATCTTTGGTTGTAAAGTAACTATTTGATTTAATCAGTTAATCAGCTTTTAGTCTCCTCTGTCCATAAATATAGCTCTTCATAACAACATGCTATTGCATACCATATTCTTTTTATAGCTTTTATAGTATGCACCTTTAATCTCCTCTTTACACCTTTTTTTGCACCTGACCTTGATTAGTACAAAACTGATGGCCATGTGGGAGATGATCCTTGGCACCAAATGCACTGAATGTTAAGAATCCCACTTGCCTCAGAACATCTGCACATTAGCATTCACACACAGCCAGCTTAGCATCTCTTTCAATCCCGATGCTCTTATCACAGTCTTCCTCATGGACTGCAAATTTAGTACTGGGACTGCAGCCCGGGCCTTTGATACCATTCTGTACTTTTCTGCAAAGCTAAAGAATACAAATAGCAGCGGACTCCATCCTGCAAAAGGCAACTCATAACTATTGTTCACATTTCATAGACGAGGTCAGCCTCTAGATTTTTTTTCCCACAATGCTACCTTGCATGGAAATGGATATCCAACAAACCTATTCTGTCCTGGCTCAATCATAATGCATTGTAAAGAGTTTATTGCAGGAGGGAGGAGAAATCCCAAGTAAGGTGTTCAATGAAATCTCACAAACTGTGTGTATTTCTGTTATAACTGGGGTTTCTCTCCTCCTGTATGTACCTTTTGACCTTTTTTTTTCATTGTGTATTTTTGTGTCCAGCCGCTTTACTGCTTTGTGTTTTTCATCTTCTCTCGTTTTGTTTTCAGTGACAAGGCTCCTGGCCAACGGGAGTGTGACTCTTCAATTGATAACATTAACAAATGTATCCGAGACATTGAGCAGGCCTCCCTGGCGGCCGTCAGCCAGAACTTACCCAGCAGGGATGACATTTCACTGGAGGTAAGCGACCTTCAGAAGGCATATTTGCAGGCATTTCTTTGATTTGTTTCCCTAAAAGATGTTTTTATTATTCTTCTGTGTTGAATTTTTTACTTTTATTGTTACTCATTGACAGTATTTTGACTCATTGAATCCTTCTGCAGTACTTTCTCAGCTTAGTTGAACATAAAACTCCCCACAAGCTAGAGTATGTATCATTACATTAAGCATCTTATATCGTGCTTGTTGTCACGTTTTGAGCTGAAACAAAGTCGTCTTTTAAAAGGCAAATAAACTGTGAGTTCATGCTTTTGGTCTCTTCCTCTTTTCAGGCATTACAGGAGCAGCTGACATCTACTGTGCAAGAAATTGGCTACTTAATTGACCCTGTTTCCACAGCTGCCAGGGGCGAAGCTTCCCAATTAGGACACAAGGTATGTGGGTCAGGAAGTTAATTACTTGTGCACCATGGAACAAGAAATGTGAAACTTTTTTCTATCAAAGGTATTCACTAAGGAAATAACATAAGCAGAATTGATCATGTATTTAGTAAACAAATGAACAAGATTATTAAAATATGTGAAGATATTAAGTCAGATAATCTTTAAATACACCTTTTTCTCTCAGGTAACCCAACTGGCTGGTTACTTTGAACCACTTGTTAAAGCCTCTGTGGGTGTGGCCTCCAAGCTGAGCGATCACCAGCAGCAGATGACTTTCCTGGACCAAACTAAGACCCTGGCTGAATCTGCCCTGCAGATGCTTTACGGTGCTAAAGAGGGTGGAGGAAACCCAAAGGCGAGACCATTTTTATGCTTTGTTTTAAACTGCTGACTCAGAAGATATTGAACAATTTCTCTGTGTTCTCACAGGCATCCCATACCCATGATGCAATAGCAGAGGCTGCTCAGCTCATGAAGGAGGCGGTTGATGACATGATGGTGACACTGAATGAAGCTGCCAGTGAGGTGGGAATGGTGGGAGGAATGGTGGAGTCCATCGCAGAAGCAATGGCCAAGGTGAGTTGTGGTTTGTAACAAAGGTTGCATAATAAAGTCTAATGGTATGACTATCCCCACACTCTTTATTAGGTTTTTTATGAAGGAAAAGTATTTTTAAAAAGTCTTAATCTGACTACACCTGTGCACCAGTGCACTCTGCAAAATCCTGATTAAATCCACAGCGTTTCCCCCAGAAAACATGGAAAGATCACTGAACATACTGATACAAATAGAAGTCTTTGAGGCAGACTGACCATCAACAACTTTTCCTATTGCAAAAGATGCCAGGCAAGTTGGATGAGCTTTATAAATAACTAAGCTGTCAGCTAACATCTGGATGCAAAGCCACAGTTTAATACAGAATACAGATAAAATAGCATCAACATTCTTCCCATAAAAATAAATCAGTGCCATAAACGGGCTGTTTCACCTGAAGAAATGACATTAATTCCATCAACTTTATTACAGGTCACGAGTTAGTTAATGAAAGAAACGGTCCACTTAAAACCTGCTTGCCAGGCATGTACGCCTGTGTTTTTGCCTGTCTCAGCCAATGTGGTTGATTAAATGGAGATAATCCTCTCAAATAATCAGCTGGCATGATGGGTCACTCTCCTCTGTTGGAGGTAGTTTAAAAAGCTTTTCCCATGAATTTTGAGTCACTCAATCAAGGCTGCAGATTTGGAGGTGTTATCTCTTTCAACAGGAGGAACAAACATCATGTACTTGAGATGTTATGAATTTATTTCAGTCCTGACATGCTTTTCCCACATGGTGTTGTTTTTTTCCATTTCCTCTGCCTTTGCTTTGACACTTGTATGTGTTGCAACAAGGCTGGAAACAATGTTGAGCTAACAATCATGTGCTTTTTGTAGCTGTTTTTTTAAAGTAGTAATTACAGAGCGGATTTAGTGGGTAATTTCTAATGAGTGATTATAATTCAAATTGATTGTGTGTTCAAAGATAAAACCACATTAATGTTGCAAATGTGCTGATGCCTACACACCTGGCAGAAATGGTTTAATAGAGGGGAAGATTAGATTTAACATGTTGCTTATGAAGCTGTGGATGATTGATCGCTTTGTTTTAAGATGTTCGTACCGACCTTGAAGGACAAACCAGGCATGCTAAAAATGATAGCTGCAGTGTCATTTTTAACCAGCCGCATGTGTCTTTCTATAGCTGGATGAGGGTACGCCACCTGAACCCGATGGCTCGTTTGTGGATTACCAGACCAGTATGGTGAAATACTCGAAGGCTATTGCTGTCACTGCTCAGGAAATGGTAAGTCTTCATTCTGTTTCATCAGTGCAGCTGCAACTTGCAAATATGTCATCATGTAAGATCGAACAATTACTCCTAATTTATGTTATCAAAATGTTTTATTATAAAGTTGTAAACATCTGCAAAAAATTGGTCCATCGTAGATGTTTGTTGAAATCTGGTTGTTTCTGGTTGCTAAGCAACCATCAATTGTTCAATAAATGAAAATGATGTACATTAAACAAAAGTAAACATGAGGATCTGAGTCCTTGTGAATCCTGTAACTGATTACATATTATTCTCTTTAAAATTCCCAACTTTTGTTTCTCTTATGAACCCTGTTAAAACACTCAAAGCTGCCTTTGTAGTTTCTTGATTTGTAAAATGTTTTTGAACTTACCCTGTCTCTTTACATTTAAAACAAAGTACTACCAGCAGAGAAACATACCCTTGTGGTTAAGCTTTGTACATTTTTTTAATCCATCAGATGACCAAGTCGGTGACAAGTCCAGATGAGCTGGGAGTACTGGCCTCTCAAGTGACCGTGGACTACAGCCAGCTGGCTGTTCAGGGAAGACTGGCTGCTCACACAGCCGAGCCAGAAGAGGTGAGGAAGGATGTTCCTGGACCAAAGCAGTTCTGCTACTTCAGTGCTGCAGCTTATGTTATACCTGCACAGATTTAATCTCTTCAGTAGAAGTTCATTTATATTCCTCAAGCCTCTTTCATACAACCTTTCATTAATTGTTCAGTGACATTTGCACTGCAGCGCTTCTGTTCTGTGTTCATGCAGATCGGCTTCCAGATCAAGACCAGAGTGCAGGAGCTTGGTCATGGCTGTATATTCTTGGTCCAGAAGGCCGGAGCCCTGCAGATCACTCCCTCTGACGGCATCACCAAGCGAGAACTCATTGAATGTGCCCGCGCAGTGACGGAAAAGGTACCGTTTTACTCTTTATCTGTAATTATGTTCTTTTTACTATCTAAAATGTTTGACTGTTTTTATTTTTTAATGCTGCATTTGAGTCTCTTGTTTTTGCCAGTTTTTCTCTGAATTAATCAAAACTTTTCTTTCTATTTTTTTTTTCCTCCGTGTCTTAACTTAGTTCAATGTGTGTAGTTGGTATGAATACATTTTGTTCATGTGTATTAAATCTACATTTTATCCATTTTAAGTGTGGATGCATTTTAATTTATACTATATTGTATAATACTATACATTAAATATTTTGGAATTACTTTCTCCTCAGTAGAAGAGGATAAGTTTGCATTGTAGAAGTGTATTCAGCTGCTTCTGCCTTTTTGTGCATTTTTAGTACAAATATGGAAATAACGTTCTGCCACCTTCTGCTTGTCACTCATTCCTTTACCTAAAACGTGCAAATGTGACAGCAGTTTGGTTGTAGATGGTACATAAAACACAGATGTGGTCAGCTCAGTCGCTCATGGCTTTGGGCATTTGTAGTTGTGACATGCAGCTAAGAACACCATGCATACCCAATGAGTTATAACAAAGTTAAAGTCAGTACATTTTAAGTTGCATCCACAGCTTGTTTTTGGGGACATCGGGGCTCATTCTACAGCCTCGGGGGTAGCTGGTCTGGTAATTTATTACCAAATTATACATATTTTTTTCAAAGCAACAAAGCCGATATTAAAATATGTTTTGTTGTTTTGAGCTTTACACCTAAACGTGGTTTATGGTCTTTATTTTATGGATCGTATAGATTTTTTTCATATTTTTTTTTTATAATCTCCTTACTAACTTTATAAACTGTTTCATATCTACAGATTCAGGTTGCTGATTGTGTTACTACATTTAGTCTGTTTGTCTATTATCGGTTACGATCATGTTATGATCTGCGTTACTGTTGAGGTGGTTTGAATGCATGAAAAGATTTCAATCTTGAAACAGCAAAGAGGTTTATGGTAAACCTTTTGGATAAAAGTTTTTATGGGTACAATGTTCGTGCCTTCAGTTTCAGTGAAGGTGTATACACACCTCACTCACTTTTACACACCTTTTGATTGTGTCACTCATCCATCTGCTTTTTGTCTTGCCTTGGTATGAAAGACGTCTAGTCTCTTCCTCCTGTCAAGTTAATTACACATCCTCACCTGTATGATTATAGGTTGTGATGTGCATCTGTGTCCCCAGGTGTCTTTGGTGCTTTCAGCACTGCAGTCAGGCAACAAGGGCACTCAGGCTTGCATCACGGCAGCCAGTGCAGTGTCCGGCATTATCGCTGATTTGGACACCACCATCATGTTTGCCTCTGCTGGCACACTCAATGCAGAGAACGAGGAGTCCTTTGCTGACCACAGGTTAGAGCTTGATGTGTACCTGATTGAGTTAGTGTACATATACAAATGTGTATCCATAACTGACAGAATGATGTATTAGCTGCTGAACAGGGAGGAAATTTCTGTGCTTGAAACTACAAATTACCCAGAGCGTTTGACAGATGCAAGATAAAACATCATGCTGTTCATTTTTAGCAAAAGGCTACACTCTGAGCGACCGCATCTAAAATAAAGAAAAGTATTTACTGTATGCTTTGTGTTTTTTATACAGTGATTTGGCAGACGCTTTTATCCAAAGCGATAAGATATGTGAGAGTATGGCTCAGCTGCTGATGGTCTGGGAAGGTCAAACTCAATTCTATTTGTTGTCCTTTTCTTATTCAGAGAAAACATTCTGAAGACAGCCAAAGCTCTGGTTGAGGACACAAAGATGCTGGTGTCTGGTGCAGCCTCTGGTCAGGACAAGTTAGCTCAGGCAGCCCAGTCCTCTGCCAAAACCATTACTCAGCTCACAGATGTGGTCAAACTTGGAGCTGCCAGCATCGGATCGGATGACCCTGAGACGCAGGTTAGATGGGTTTTTCTGTTGTTCTTTATTTACAGTAGTTAGCCTATTATCTGGAGACATGAGGGGAAAATTAACTGTGAAAAATAACAGCCTTTCAGTGCTTTGTCTCTCTCAGACTACATGGTGATTAGTGGGTATCGATGTCTTTTCTTTAGGTGGTCCTGATAAATGCTGTCAAAGACGTGGCCAAGGCGCTGGCTGAGCTCATTAGTGCCACCAAGTGTGCAGCTGGCAAGGCAGCAGATGATCCATCTATGTACCAACTGAAGAGTGCTGCCAAGGTAAGGCCATCATTTAGTAAATTCAGAAACCATCATGGAAGTTATAGGCCTCAAATAGACATGTTCGGTTTTGGCTTTTAATCTTATGAATGATCCTCTTTTTAATTAATAAAAAACTACAAAAAACCTACAAAGCATAGTTTTACATTAACTAAAAGTAAATATGTCACACTTTGCAGAAAACTCCTTCTTCCTCAGATAGGAGCTTTAATGATTCAAGGTAGACTTTAAGATTTTTCCATCCTGAAAGCACAATGATCATAAGACTCGGTGTCACAGATATGCACAGGTGTTAAAGACAACAGCAATCCTGATAAATGGACCAAACCCTGTGCTCGACACATATGCAGCAACAGAACTGCAGTTTCTAACTCTGACACGGTCGACTGCTCATTATCACTTTGAGCTGTGAAAAAGTCACTTGTGTCAGCTGCACCACAATGTCATTACATCGTTCAGATGGTAACGTGTGTCAGATCCAGCTTCATGCCCAGAAGTGTTGGTGGGGTGAAATCTTGTGAATTAGTTTAAAGATTTCAGCTTAATCACCAGAGAAACAGATGCTTCTTCATAAGTGATGCGCACCACCTATCCTTAGATATGGTAAATGGAAAGCTTACTTTACAGAGAAGCTGGTTGGTTCAAGCTCAGGTGGATACTAAAAGTTAGACATTGATTTTGTGTACAGTTACACATTTACCCTCTCACAACTATTCACAAGTGAAAGACACTGACAGGATGCATTGTATTTCGAAATGTAGCATGCAATAAGTAGATATGTTAAACTTACAACAATCAAAGCTTATGTTTATCATATAAAAGATATCACTTTATTAGCTTGCCTTATATGTGGGTATGTTTACAGCTTGGTGTGACTTAAAATTTTTTACTGCCATGGTTTTGGGACTAGACTGGGATTGTTCTAAGTGTGATAATGTATGTTTGTTTGGCACGGTTTTATTTTGCCAGCTTTATTAAATAACTATGGAAACCCCCGGGCGACGCTGGAGATTTTTCTTCGGAAAATATTTAGCATTCTTGCATTATGGGATCATTTGACAAACACTGATTACATGTCTGCAAGATCGTGCGCAGCCCGTTAAAGCTGTTTTGGAAAGTTTCTTTATGTTTCCGGTCTGCTACTCTCCATCTCAGCATCAAGTCCACATAACACACAGATCCACCTGACATTATGTCCAAGGATGTTGTAGAGCTTTAACAGATTATTTACAGCTGCAGACCAAGAGGTTTGCTGTAATCAGGAATAATACAAGTCATCTTGCTGCTTTACTGATATATCTTCATCTGTTTAAACAGTAAAGTTCAATTTATAATTGTTATTATTAGTAATAATGATAATGATAATTCCTGGTTTTGCTTTGTTTAGAAAAAAATCACACTGTCATGAACTTTCCCCCAGGTGATGGTAACCAATGTGACGTCCCTGCTGAAGACAGTGAAGGCTGTGGAAGATGAGGCTACACGAGGCACCAGAGCACTGGAGGCCACAATTGAGTGTATCAAACAGGAAATGGCGGTAAGAAAGTGTGGATTACATAAGTTGATGTTGGACAGCAGCAACTGAGATCATGAGGACTACTTGGGAATAGTTGATGCTAAATTATGATGAGAACTATTCTGTGACTTCACAGAGATGTTGAGGGGATTTTGTAAAAACATTCGTTTTAACAGATTAAAGTCTTAATTCTTCCACAGGTCTGAATATGGTTTGTATTTTGTCTTCTCTCGATCCCTAGCTGTTTCAATCCAAGGATGCCCCTAACAAGACGACCACACCTGAGGAGTTCATTCGTATGACGAAGGGAATCACTATGGCAACGGCTAAAGCAGTGGCTGCAGGAAATTCAGCCCGGCAAGAGGACATCATCCATACTGCCAACCTGAGCCGTAAAGCCATTTCTGACATGCTGTCCACGTGCAAGGTGTCGGATCTCTCGTACATGTGCACTTTAGTGTCTAATTTTAAATTCCTAAAACCTACAAAACCTGAAAATGCACTTAGACATGAGTGAATATAAACGTTCCTGTTGCGTGGGTGTTGGTTTATCTTGCAGCAAGCAGCTTATCACCCAGAGGTCAGTGAAGAAGTGAAGAACAGAGCACTGATGTTTGGAGCCGAGTGCACAACTGGATACATTGATCTGCTGGAACAAGTGCTGATGGTCCGTGTTGGGAGTAACAGCATTTAAGTATAATGTAGTTACTAACAGTGTTGTTTTTTTTAGTAACAGAGTAATCTAATTAATTAGCTTTCCTGTCTGTGCAACGTCATCGCCATTACTGAAAGTTAAATGTGGTGCTTACTCTGAATTGATTTAATAAACCGTATCAGAATGCACCTCCTGCTCCACAAAAACATGCAGTAGGGAGACCAGGTGGGTTAACAACAAGATCAGCAATTATGATTGGCTAAGATAGAGATAAAGTTACTCTCTCTGGTAAGTAGTTTCTTTTATTGGTAAATGAGTAACTAACCAATTACTTTTCCAACACTTCTGATTTTAGGTTGTCAACATTTTAGTGGGATGATGGAGATTTTGTTTTTGTGGTCACATATGACATCTTTTGAGCTTTTTGGGGACCACGTTTTAGACACAAGTTGTACAAAAGAAGAAATGTTTTAAACCGTTTTCAAACAACCATGCTGGTGTTTATTAAGCCTGCTAATGTGTACCCATACAGGTTCTGCAGAAGCCCACTGCAGAGCAGAAGCAGCATCTGGCAGCTTGCTCCAAACGTGTTGCTGGGGCTGTGACAGAGCTCATCCAGACTGCTGAGGCAATGAAAGGTAATGGCCCACACACCCTTTCATATTAGTCGCAGACTCCCTACACGATGCTACGAATGTGATGCATTTAGATTCACATGGAGAGGACAGAAGTTATTTTCTTACCATAAATGTGTTGAGTTCCTCCCGGGAAGCATATGCTTGTTCATAAGTTCCTATCAACAGAGTAATATTTAGTAATGTTCCTGTCCTCGTTCTCTTGCCACAGATGAAGGTAAGTTGTTTTCTGAACTGTGATGTGTTTGACCAGCTGTGACCTGTTCAGCACAAATTTTCATTGCAGCCACTAATTTGTTTCATTTGATTCAATTCAGCTGCTCTCTGGTTTCATGAGCAGTCATCTCAGTTCATCACACTTCTTTCATTTACCATCTCATTTCAAATAAACTCCATTTTTAACCTATTTGAGGTGTCCCATCAGCTGTGCATGAGATGTGGGGATAGGATTCATGGCTTTTTCTTGTCTTCACAGCATTGTTTTTTACTTGGTCATCACAGTTTGTGGCATGTTCTGTTAACACACTGGCTGTGAGGTTTTAGTATAGTCATTAATTTTAAGTCCAAATCTTAACTGTGTGTGTGCATGTCTCAGGCTCAGAGTGGGTGGACCCTGAAGATCCAACAGTGATTGCAGAAACAGAACTGCTCGGAGCAGCAGCATCCATTGAAGCAGCAGCGAAAAAGCTGGAGCAACTCAAACCTCGAGCCAAGCCAAAGGTAGGAACTGAGAGAAGAAAAAGAGGGGGGACGGGGGGTGGGGGTCAGGTTTACTACTTGTGGTCTTATTCAGTTGAATGGGACAATGCTGCATAAACAGATATCACCCACTATCCCTGAATCTCAGAACCAGCAGCAGTAAACTATCTTATTGGCTTTGCTAGACAAGTGATGGCAAAAACTATACTTGCAATAGTTGCAAGGTTTGGAAATACTCCAGCAAAGCTTCACAATAAAGACCGTCAAGGTGTCGGATCATTTAAAAAAAGCTTGTCATGGAAAAATAACAATAAAAAACCCCCCAAAATCTGGGACCTGACCACACTAGATAAATATCCACCTGCATGATATTCAATCTCTGTTTTTTGTAAGAGTATCATTGTGTCACGAGCAGTTGTTTTAACTATGCAACCATGTCCGGGTGGTGTAGTCCTCCCGAGTTAAGTGCAGTTTGAAAACAAACCAAACCAAAGGTGTGAAACTTTATAAAAATCTTTTAATCACAGCAAGTGTCTAACCCCCAAATTTTTTCAACTGCCTATTATTTATTAGGCTACATTAAATAAAAATATACAAATAATCCTTTAAATTTGATTTTGAATTGAAAGTTATGTTTATTTTAATATTTTCCTCTTATTTACCCCAGTTTATTCCTCTGATGGGTTTATTTCTGTGTCGCCTTTTGACATTTTTCTTTGCAAAGGGGTCTGTCCTGCAAAGGTGTATTATCTTATTATCTGTTGATTGATCAGCGTGCTGCCTTATTACTGTTTCCTGCTATAACAGGCCCAGGAAGCAAGAAAAAACTTCTATGTCAGTACACTACAAGCAGCTCGTTTATCTAATGACCAATAATAACTTGTGTTCTCTGTAACTAATTGATCAGTTAAGAGCACCGTAATTGTTTTTAGAGCCATAACTAAATCATATGTAACCTTAATTTGCACAGTTGCATTAATACTGAGTCCTTGATTTTCTTCTGGTCTAACTGGAATGTGTCCACTTCGGACACATGGTAAGAGACAGCCTCATTTTTTTTACATATAATTTTTTACATTACAGTTGTTAAAACAAGAGGAAGTGGAAATAAACAAAATATAGAACAAGAGAGGAAATGTTGGAGAAATTTTAAAAACCTCTCTAAATGATTATTATTATTCAAATTAAATAAATATAAATACAAATAAATATTATTCCTAAAATTAAAGAAGGTGAAAACTGCAAAGAAAAAAAATAAAGCAAATAGATGCATAAATAAATAAATGTTTATTACCGCAAATAATAATACTTTATTTGTAAAGTACTGGACTGGTGACCTGTCTAGTGTTTTGTCCACCTCTCAGCTGCTAATAACTAGGAAAAGGTCCCTTTGCCACCCTGAACTGGACTAAGTAGTGTAGAGAATGAATGAATGAATGAATATGTAGAATAGAGTAAGTAGAAATATAGATGTATTGATATAACATTTATTAAATTAAATGTCACATTTTTTTTCATTAAGTCATTACTGAATAATTTATTTTATAGCATTTTTTGCTAGTTATTTATGCATTTTTATCTTTGAAAGGTTTCTGATGCATTTTGGCTCACAGGAAACCTGATAGTTATTGGAACAGGATGTTTCTTCCGTTCTTGGAAAACTTGCAGTATGTTTTTCAGACATTTTCTGAACATTTTAAACACGACATCCTCTCAATCCAACATCATATGTGAGGATATTTAGGGCCTCTAAATAAGAGGATGAACTAAAGATTATGTAAAATCATTCAATTCTTATAAATGTGTTGGAGCTGAATCTTCTCTCCGATTTATAAGGACGACTAAAGAAACTTAAGATTAATACATTTAGGAAAAAATATTTCCATTAGTAAAACATGTTAGAATGGAGTTTTGCATTTATACAACACATCACATGTTTAAGTGCTTTTTTTAGTTGCATTTAATTGAACTCATTTATTAATATCTTCAGATTTTTATCTCACATTTATTGTTACCAATCTTTCCCATTTAATGTGGTAAACCCACCATCCCCCACATATAAGCTCTCACTATGTACCTTCCAAACATTGTTTCTATACCATCATCTTCCATCCATCCATCCATCCATCCATCCATCCATCCATCCATCCATCCATCCATCCATCCATCCATCCATCCATCC
>JBAMHV010000001.1:21574568-21592016 GCA_037177535.1 Pseudomugil gertrudae
TCCATCCATCCATCCATCCATCCATCCATCCATCCATCCATCCATCCATCCATCCATCCATCCATCCATCCATTCATATGTCTGTCTTAGATCAGGCTTAAAGTCTGTTCCAGTCTAATGTATGTTGTCTAACTCCGTGTTAGCCACCCGCTTTCCCTTCTCCTCCCCACCTGCCCCCACCACCGGAGGCCTTCTTTGCAGGGCTCTGTCTGATATGTTTGATATATTAGGTTGTAATTCAGTCCCAACTATATATCAAACATATTCCTACAGTGTCCCGCTCTGTCTACAGACTTGTGGTGTGATTGTGTGTGAGAGAGCCTAGGTTTTGTATGTGTGTGTGTGTGTGTGTGTGTGTGTGTGTTTAAACAAGCAGACATGAGTATGATTAATGGTATAACCTGGACAGTTTGTTTCCTCCTCAGTTGTATGTGCCTCCTTGATCATTTGTTTAAAAAAGATGTATATGGGTTTTTAGTCGTTAGGTTTTTGGTATTTCACAGAAAAGGATTAATAACCTTTTCTGCTACAAGCAATGCTCTGCTTTAAAATAATGAGTTTGTTTTTTTTTATTAAGTAATCACTCTAACTTTAATTTTTCACTATATTTCTTTATCAAATTGCTAATCAACCAAATTTAATCAATTTGACTATCTGGTCTTCTGTCCTCAGCTAGCAGATGAGACGCTGAACTTTGAGGAACAGATCCTAGAGGCTGCCAAATCCATTGCTGCTGCCACCAGCGCCTTGGTCAAGTCAGCTTCCGCAGCTCAGAGGGAGCTAGTAGCTCAGGGGAAAGTGGGCTCCATCCCCGCTAACGCTGTGGATGATGGACAGTGGTCTCAGGGGCTCATCTCTGCTGTAAGTGCTGCTTTGAAGGGTGGTCTGATTCAGGTTACAGTCCGAAGTACAGTTTTACCCATCATTCTTTTTCTTTCCTAGGCACGTATGGTGGCGGCAGCAACTAGCAACTTGTGTGAAGCAGCAAACGCCTCAGTTCAAGGCCATGCCAGCGAGGAGAAGCTCATCTCTTCGGCTAAACAGGTGGCAGCCTCCACTGCCCAGCTGTTGGTGGCCTGTAAGGTCAAGGCTGACCAGGACTCCGAGGCCATGAGGAGACTGCAGGTATGCAATCAGGCATTTTACCTGTTTATTGATGTAATGTGTTGAAGTGTAAGGGGTTATATTTCCTAGTTTTTACATGTCAGTTAACTCGGGATAATGGCTGCATGTGACTTGAATAGTTTTTCTTTCATCTTTCTTGTTTCCACCTATGGATCGTAAGGTAAACGGATTAAATAGATTTATTTATGTTACAGGCAAAGACAGTGTTAAATTATTAGAATTTAAATTATTAAATTATTACTAAAAAATTATTTATATTATAAATTATTGCATGATTTTTAATTATAACTATTTATTTATAGCCTGGTGACTAATTTATCTTGGTGACTAATTTATCTTGGTTTTAATATGTTGGATTTTAAACCACTATCCCTTATTTCACACAAAAGCATAAAGTGACAAATTTAAGGTATGAGCTTCAGTTTACCATTTAATATATGCCATGCCATATAGTAAATACTTTATTCACACTCAAATGTTAGCTGCTTCTGTTTACTCTTATCAGTTTATGCTTAAACTGTTTATTATTTTTAGGTAATTATATATTACATAAAGTAATTTTTTTTAAATTATAAATCTTTTTCATACTTTTGAACGTTTCTAGTGACCTCTTCATTCACTGTCTGCTGTTTCTCTCCTTTCTGTGTAGATTGCTGGGAATGCGGTGAAGAAGGCATCAGACAATTTGGTGCGTGCAGCCCAGAAGGCAGCTTTTGACAAAGCAGATGAAGACAACGTGGTGGTCAAGACAAAATTTGTGGGGGGAATAGCGCAGGTGAGGATTTCAAAATAGTCTAATATTTTCAGTACTCGTGTTGTTCACACAGCTTTTCAGAGCCAGCTGAATCACACAGCTGCTGAAGCAGTGGTTTAGAAAATAGGAACCAATCAAATAAACATGTTATTAATCTGTTGAAATTAATCGCCCTTGTCACTTCTGGCCTAAAGAGGTATTGTTTAACTTAATCAAAGTGTCCTTTTAATGCCAGTGTTTACTTTGCTCTATAAAGTCGATTGCTGTCCTCTTTGTCTAGATCATTGCTGCCCAGGAGGAGATGTTGAGGAAAGAGAGGGAGCTGGAAGAAGCCAGAAAGAAACTGGCTCAAATCAGACAGCAGCAGTATAAGTTCCTGCCCAGCGAGCTACGAGAGGACGGCAACTAAACGTCACATTCACTTTAACTGCTGTAAGGAGCGCATATGTATGTATTTACTGTATGTGTATATTGTGTCCTCCTGATGGCACACCGGGACAGGTATAGGGCTTACAACAACTGACTTCTACAAACCAGTGAAGACCAGGCCCGCAGTGAACACCACAGACCTCACCGCATGGAAAACTCAAAGCCAACTACTAAGAACTTTCAAATACTACTGTGTGGGGCTGACTACTTCCTGAAAACATAAAGATTGTGTTGAGCTGACGGAACTTCTTCCTGTCATCATTTAAAGTGCAACTACTTCAACCAATGTAAACCAGAATGTGACATGGCAAGGACAAACGGCACAGCTCGAGTTTGCCTGGTTTTATCCGTTTGCAGCTCTTTGTGTAAAAACTCAAAATGAAGAAGTGATTGTACTGTTCATGCCATATAACTGCAACATCAGTCTGAAAGCAAAACGGTTTCAGCTCGGTACCCTGACTGTGTGAATGTTGGCCTTTCTGCTCCAGTTTGCACCTTAATGTCTCTGTGAATCATGTAAATCACTGTGGCATGTCTTGGCTTTACGTCAGTGCTCATTAACCCTAAAATGAAAAAATATCTGTTTTGTGGACAATAGTGTTCACTTCAATAATAGATGGTAAGGTTTGGGAAATTATATTTAATATGAACAGTCATTTAAGTATTTTCATTCTTTCTTTATCTTTCATGCTGATATTTGTCAGGTTTACATGCAAAACTTTTAAAATGCAACAAATTCTGTCTGTCAAAGCCCCTCTGTGTGGAGCTCATCATGTGCAGCCATGTGAATGCTTCTCTACGCAGGACGACATGTTACCATAGAGAGAATATTTATTACTCCTGAGTATATTTAGCATGGAAGGGTCTTCTTCAGGTTCACAAAGGGTCTTGCTTCACCGCTCTCACTGGCAGAGGCAAGTGTGGCTTCCTGCCTAGGTGTCAGATAGGATCCCAAACTTGCACGTTTATTTAAATTTAATTTCCTCTTGTTTCAGGTATTGAGCCATGCATAGAGTATAAACAAGCTTTTCATTGTGATTCAATAAGACAGGTGGTGCTTTAGAGGGCAGCATTGGTTTCCTTTTCACCAAAGTAACAGACCAGGGAATGATATTGTAACTGAGGGATTATGTTTCACGGCACAGTGGACCGTTTGTGGGCCTGGCAGATCAATTGGCTTTCATCAATCCACAGTTGGAGTAAATTGGAGAAAAAAAAGTCATGCAGTGTCACTTCTATGCATGTGGTCTCGCCTCTCATTAGTTGTACTTTGGTCTGCGAGTTGTTTTTCTCTCCCACTAATTTTTCCAACAGTGCCGCTGCCGGTGAATAATTACTTTAGATTCCACTGCAATCATTTAAACCCAGGAGGAGTTAAAATCATAATCTAAGGAACAACAAGGCAATAAGCTTATTCTAACAATCTTTTGACAGGTGAGTGTATTTGAACGGGAACTTTCTCTTGTCTTTGTGTGACTTGACTGAATATGCTATTCGCTGCAATAGAAAAACCTTTTTGTTTACTAAGTTTTAATGTTTTGTGAGCTGTTCCCCTGTCCTATTATATGGACTGTGTTGAATATTAAACTACAGTATATTATAAGATTAGGCTCTGCTGTGAAAATGCATGGCTTTGTGCTTCAAGTGCAGAGTAATTTAGACCTTCACATCACAATATAATAAACATTTAGTTAAAGGAGGAAACCTAAAGTTTTTTTGTTTGTTTTCTAAAGTTGCATCTGGATTCTGAGGTGTTAAAAATGGGGATAGATGAAGAGCCTCATCCACTTCTTCTCATTCAAGTCTGTTGTGTTGTTGTTTTTATTATTATTATTATTTTCATTAGTGCCTTAGTCCGCAATCCATAAAGCATCTGCTCTGCTTAAGTGACGGCTTCATGTCATCAGTCAACAGGAGGTACTGGACACATTTTGTTTGAACATGTAGGTTTGTGTCTGTGATGGTTTAACATTGTAAAATGACCCGTTCTTCTAAGTGCTGAAAAAAAACTGCACCCCTTTATCTCTCTTCTCTGCCACATGTGAGGCCTTTTTGGGATGACAGATAGTCTGTCTGTCAGGCAAAAAAGTGTGTTGCAGTTTAAACTGTACTCGGTATGTATACTGTATATGTATATTATATATATACACATTTTTGTACTGCATTCCATGGGCATGTACCACAGTGCTTCTATACTACCGACTGGAGATAAGAGTCTGTCAACTGCTTTATCGTACGTTATAAAGGTTGAAGTTTTATGGACGGACTTTTTTGTTGTGCTTTCAAGATTATATAAAAGCTACATGTGATTGGAACGTTTCGATATACGTCACCATAAAGATGTTGTGAAGCGTTTTCCAAGTGTGTGGAGTAAACAAAGTGTTCTGTATGTTCCCTTCTCCCTTACCAGAATTAAATTGGGAAGATGCTATACCGAAGAGGAGTGATAACTTACAATATATAGGATATTTATCTGGCCTCGATTAAAACTATTTTTTGTATTCACTGAAAATAAAGCCTTTCAATCTTACAAACATTTGTCTTGTGGTTATTTCTTATAAAAGAATGAAAAATGTTGTAATTTTTTAATGGCATTAGATGAAATGTGGAACATGGATAAAACCAGATGTGGTTTATTTATTATTTTATATTAGGGGGAGATTAACCAAAAAATGTGAAACGCTGGACTGATAACGGTTGTTACAGCCCGGCCTAAACACTGCAAATAGAGAGGCAGGCACACAGTGGTTCCATCCAAAGATGGGCTTTTTTTAAAGATGCATAAGTAAAATGTGTAAAAGTCTATATCAGGGATGTTCGTAGTGCATTGATGTATGGAAATCTATATGTAACCCAGAATACAATGTAACATCTGGACATAACCCAGATGATCTCTCACCCCATGCCCGAACCTGGCAGACACAGCTGGCAGAACATAACCTGTCCCCGGCGTGGCTTGTGCCAACTTAGCTTATAATAAAGCCTGAAACACACTGCATAATACTCTCCTAGCCACCCAGGAATTTCCCAGTCTACCAACTCCAAATGCCAATTATTAAATGCATAGATATGCAATACATATATTAAGAAAAACTTCATTTGTTTAAATGAAAAATCAAATGACTGGGCTGTTAAATCCATTACCAATTTAATGACTTCTGAGTGTTTATGGCAGCCAAACCAGTACACACCAGATGTTGGCCACTACAAACAGTTTGTCATATTTGTTGTCAAGCTGAATATGGACAGATGCCGATGTTGGGCCAATACAGTGTCCTATCAATAAACACTTTTATAAATATGAGCCAGTTCCTATGTATGACTTTGTTTTCACCAAACATTTGCTTACGACTTTGCAACAACAGAAACTTTTTAAAGTTTATAAAGTCTGCATTTATGAGGAGTTCCCCCATCGGGCAGCAATCTGATAATAATGGACATGAATCTGTTGTGGGGAAAAAAGAAGCATAGTCAGTTCAGTGTTAACATTTCTTTGCATTTTACGAAGCACGACTGACACAAAATATATAAAGCACCTAATTTTGGTTTGTTTATTATTATGGTTTGCTAGCTGTAGCCCTTTTAATTCTCACAAGTTGTTGCCCGATTGACTTAATTTGAAGCACAGCTTGAATCAAATCTCTAATAAGCTGAAATTTGAAGCACAGCTTGAATCAAATCTCTGATAAGCTGAAATATCTCTGGCTTCATTTAAGACTAAAAATACCACTAAGGACATTAAGGTCATGTCCTCAGTATAAAAATCCCACTGCGTGATTATTCCAGTCGCCCATCTGTAGGCTCATTATGTAGACCAGACTGAACAAATATGTGTAAATGTATTGTTCTTGTTCAACAAAATGTGTGGCTCTTTTTTTCTAAATCAGAGAACAAAATAATTCAGGTACTGCTGCACACATTTTAATGCGAAATGTTTTATTCAACTATGACGATAAAGGGATTTATGCTTTGGGTTAGAAAGAGAAATTTGCACTAAGTGCTTTTATTAGCAGTTGTCTTTCTTTATGTGGGTAAATTAATATCCCATTCTCTGAGTCATTGAGTCTGTCTGTTCATGTTTGACACTTGAGCAGCAGCTCTGATTGCATACCGAACCATCTGAAGTTCCACAATGAATAACAGGAAAGAGATGTTCTAGCGACTGAACAAGGCCCTTTCTAGTCAAGATGGTATTTCTGAGTCAGCACTAAAGCAAAACTATATTGAGTCCAGGCTATAAACCGAGAACTGTGCTAAATTTGTCCGGCACTAAAACTTGAGGAGGCAATGTAAATTACAGTGGCACAGCTGCTCTCAGGACTTCTTTAAAGTCTGTCAAAGCTTTTTAAAAAAAATTTCCAGACAGTTTTTAATGCCGTTGTGGCATGCTCTTGTCTGACTAAAATCTATATCTCTGAGAGCTTCAAACTTTTTTTTTTTTCTTGTTTTGTGTGTTCACTGTTAAAGTTGACTTGAAATTTACGGGCCTGTTTGGCTGAGAACAAGAAAGTGAAAACCATGGCTAAAAAGATGAGTGCACTGGATTTAATGTGGGCTAGCAGCTGATAGAAGACAGCTCATCCATTATTTTTATGTTCTAATTCTAATTATAATAAAAGTCAGAAAGTAGATCCTGTTACTGGTGACGGCAGCATACTCCTTGGCAACGCTAGGCTTCAACTACCCGAGACAGTCTACTTGTCCTAACTTGGTCTGTTCATGAAGACAGTTCTCTTTTGTTTCTGCTGCCTTCACCATGTCATTGCCCAGCAAAAGATGACATTTGATTCATGCGAATCAAGAAGAACATCTGTGTTATCCTTTTAAATGATTGGAAAACCAATGACAAATTGTAGTTGATACTTTAATGGTGAAATCACTCAGCTAATAATCGGTTAATTAAATCAAAATTCAGAAGCATTTAAACTTCACATGTTGCTCTTCAAGGGCTGCAATGTCATTATTAACAGGTTAAATGCTTCCATGCATGATAGAAATTATAATACTGGAGATTTTTTAAGTTATACCACCCTTCAGCAAACTTGGTAAAAAATAAATAAATACAGTTTTCTATTATTCTCTGCTCAGCATTGATGAAAGGTAATCCCCTAATCAAAATGGAGAAAATCATTAATAGCTGGATAAGTATGATGTGATGATGTTTATCTCTCTATCTATTCAGGGTGTGAGGGTGAGATGGATTGTGCAGTGAGACTCTCTGATCTCTGTATGCGACTGGCATGTCTGGCTGGCTGCTGCAGTCTACAAAACACATCGCAGGATGACAACACAGTGACAGCTGACTGCCTTTAAAAAGCTCCAAAGGAAAGATGTCCGACCAGACATCCAAAGAAATAAAATACCAAAGTGTACACATAGAAAGATGGAATCATAATTATGAACAAGTACATTCAAAAGACAGTAATTAGATTTTATTGCTAATTCTTAACAATTTCCATTTATTTGGCCATTTTTATTAAAATGAATAAATGAATAAAAATAAATTCTAATGACTAAGTATTAGCAAAATATTGCTTGCTTGTCTGTTCCCAGTTCATAAGAAAAAAGTCCACGACCCCTCTTTATATAAGTTAGAGTGAGTGGGAGTGGCTATGGGGGCCATGGATGGAGTCCAGCAGGTGCTGTCCAAGTCATAAGATCACAATATATTGACTCAACAAAAGACTCTGCAAGCATCGTGTGCAACAGAAGAAAAGGATAAAGACTCCATTAAGAGACAAGTCAGTATAGGTCATTATTTGTTAATGATGAGAACCAAGACAGCCCTAGAGCATTAATAAAGGCACACATGAGCAGCCTGTCAAACCTGTTACTACTCCTAATACTCATTAACCATTAACCCTCTTTAATTTGCAGTCCAAATTTCCTAACATACACAAAAAAGAACCACTGTAATTGGCATTAATGTGTTATTGCTCAACCATCCCCCAGTTCTAACCACAGGTTATGTGTGACAGGTGCAGCTGTACTACTGGCCCCGTGAAATATCACACAGGCCATCAGAGATGCCAGAGCTTCTGAATCGTCCCCAGCATACAGCATTGTATCCACCGTGGCCCATTTGAGATAGCTCTCTCAGGCATGTATTAGTGGTTGAACAAGCTTGATGATCTACCTCTACAAAGAGCCAAGCCTATCTGATTGCTACTGGAGTGTTGAAGTATGCTGCAAGAGAGCTGCTGAAATGATCTCAGGAAGACTCGCAGGCCATTCTGGCTAATATGACATGCCTCCAGGAGAGAGGAGCTTTCACAGGGGCTTATCCAATTTGTTTCGCTTTGGTGCATGGGACTTTATTCTGCCGATTGCTTAATAAATATGGAAGCAAGTTGAAATTTGAAGGGAAAACTCCTTATGCATCTTCAAATCCTTTAGTTCAGTGTAACCCAACTTAAAAGAAATAGACAGAAAAAAGCAGAATTTGATAGATTGTGTATCTTCTTAGGAGTTAAGTTCCTGTTTAATATTTTAGGTGATAATTGGGTCAACATGAACATGTTTTTCCCAAATAACCCCCCTCAGAGCTCCACAACCTCTTGAGTATTGACACTACTTCCACTTGGATGGTGATAGTAATAGGAGTAGACGTCTTGGTGTGAGGAGGGAGTGTCTTTCTGACGCCTGTGCCCCATGTATAGTCACAGAAGTGGTCAAATGTCTCAGAGGGGCGAATCAGTAAAGAGATTAGGATGAGAAAAAAAGTCCGATTCCGCTTTGGCACATAGCTGCAGTTGTTTCCAAAAAAGTATTTGGTATCCAGTATCTGCCTGGCCAAATGACATATTTGACTCACTACAGTCTTAGCGAGCTCGCACTCCAGCTTGGCGTTCAGTGGGTTCGGACGCTCCGATCATCTCCATTCAGTTCCTTTTGTTTGTGGCTTAACGCGGAGATCCTCCAACACTAAGCAGCCATGGATGCCATCAAGAAGAAGATGCAGATGCTCAAGCTCGACAAGGAGAATGCCTTGGACAGAGCTGAGCAGGCCGAGTCAGACAAGAAAGCAGCTGAGGACAGAAGCAAACAGGTCGGCATCTCGTGTGGCACGCGCTCTGGCACTTTCAAACTCAGGTGCCAAAGGCGCAGTGCGCATGGCATTGCATGATTCCCATTCCGGAGAATTAATTGATAAATGTGTTTTTATACAATTACATTACTTGAACGTAAAGAACTTTAAAAAATAGCACCATGATTTCATATGCGAACTGCATGAATATTTTACATGAACTTTTGGCAGGCCATAATTCTGCTGTATTGTTTAAATATTGGCTAAACTCATTTAGGACAAATGGGCGTTCAAACGAATTGTCATTTCAGACAAATAGCTTCTAAAGTATAACAAAAGCTTTTATTTTGACAAGTCTGAGTGTGTCGTTTACATGCAAATACAACTTTTCTCTGCATGCCAGCTTGAGGATGACCTGGTAGCATTGCAGAAGAAGCTGAAGGGAACTGAGGATGAGTTGGACAAGTACTCTGAAGCCCTGAAGGATGCCCAGGAGAAACTGGAGCTTGCTGAGAAGAAAGCCACAGATGTGAGTTTGTACAGTGGGAGAAACTTCAAGGACACCAATCAACACTGAGATATATAGTTGATAAAATTAAGATGACTTTATTTTATTTCTTACAAAATACATCAATCACTGTCATATGAAGGCACACGTGGGTTGTATAGGATGAGTAGGCCTATAGGGGCTGTTATATTTAGCTCTTGCTCTGTATATGGTAAGGTCACAGCTTACTGGCCTTTGGATGAATATGAGGGCCAGTGTCCGGTTTCCGTAGGGCGTTTAAAAGTCACATTTTGGGCTTAAATAAACCTTGACAGATTTGTGATCGTACTACTATCAATCCGGATGACGTCAGCTTATCGCAGCGTTTAACGCTACACCAATTAAGCATAATTGATGATGTCACAGTGACAGAAGTGTACGTCAGCTAACAAAACATAAACAAACGTTATTTGTCCCTGGAACTATCTAGTACGGTCAGACTGGCTCACAGTTATAAAAATGTACAAATAAAAATGTAATGACATTTATTTGAAAAAGCAGCCTACAACTTTTATTTTGTAGTTTTTATTCAACCCATTTAGGTTAACAGAAATGAAGTACTGTTTAAATACACAAAAATAAAACTATTAAAAAATAACAGAATACACTTAGACATTTTTACATCATAGACATAGGCAATTTTATGCTATTTGTGTTGTTCATTAGAACATCTGAGATGAGATGTAAAAATACGCCTAATAATGCTCAAGATATTATTTTGTTTTTTATTTTGATGAATCAAATTAAAATATACGTTTGTAATCAGATCCAGCTGTGACTGTAGCTCATGACTGAATCGGTGTGTGATGTTTGGAGCTGTGATCTTGATAGGGCTGGCTCAATTTACAAATCGGGGATGCACGTTCAACTGTTTAAGATTTATGTTGTTATAAAGCAACATAAAACACAACACAATCAAACAGGATCTTATTTAAAGAGCATCACAAATCTACAGAAACCGTAAATGTCTATGTAGTTGATCCATTTTATTTTACACTAGTAAAATGTGTTACTTCCGGGGTTTGGTGGCACGTCCCAATCCTCATCAGCGGTTGATTAAAGGCGGTGGGGGCAGGGATCAAACGCGCCGCATCCCCAACAGTGACTGTACCTGCGTTGTGGTAGCCTGCACAAAAACTGAAAGAAAACTTGCGTAGCCGAGACCAACAAAGCGAAAAATGGCCGCTGGGAGCTCCCTGGAAGCCGTGAAGAAGAAAATTAAGTCGTTGCAGGAGCAGGCCGATGCAGCGGAGGAACGGGCAGCGTTGTTACAGCGGGAACTGAACCAGCAGAGGAGCGCGAGGGAAGCTGTAAGCTGCTAATGATTTAAGGCAATTAGCCAGTTGGCTGCAGGAGGCATTAAGAGCAAATCTGGTCAAAAAGCGTGGCTGCTAGGCCTAATAGCCACGGTTTCTCTTCGAATACAGCCCAGGGAGGTGAGTTTCAAGTTAGGTCATTGTAGGATGTGAGAAAAGGATGCGTGGCTGAAGGGACACCACCCTGAACATCCCGAATAAACAAACCGCCCTGCTACAAGTAGACTGAGGTTAGCGCAGCAGCACAAGTCCTCATGAGACAAAACCCTCTCAAAGCGTACCACCTGCTAGTTTTAAGTGTAAGGAGGTACCATTTACTTTAAGCCGAGACGAAATTTGTTAATTCATTTATGGGACAGGACGTCTACATCACTCTGGGACAGGAAATAGTAGGGTTGACCGGAAAGGAGGAGAAGGTGGATATATATATATATATATATATATATATATATATATATATATTATATAAAATCTTTTGCTAACATGGGATAGGGTTTTTACCAATTAAAACTGTTTATTGCACTGTCAAAAGTTATACAAATAAGGTTGCTTTAACTCTCCTAGGCTGAGGGTGATGTAGCTTCCCTGAACAGACGTATCCAGCTGGTTGAGGAGGAGTTGGACCGTGCTCAGGAGCGTCTGGCCACAGCTCTGACCAAGCTGGAGGAGGCGGAGAAGGCTGCTGATGAGAGTGAGAGGTATGCATCTTTCACTTGTTTGACATGCTTCAATGCTGTTTCACACAGGATTTGCAGAATCAAACGATATGTCTACATGATCACATCCCATATATTTATCGAGTTTGTATAGAACAAAGTGTTGTGCTCCAGGATGCTGCTACAGAATCATATGTAGTGGTCAAGTTACCAGTAAAGATAACTTGAGCAACAAAAAGTAGTTTCCTCATATTTGTTTCCCACAATATCCTGATGAAATCACTTGCTTAATGCAAAGTAACTGTACAATGGTACATGTACTGCATCTCTCACATTGTAAAACTAAATGCATTCTCAGTAAACAGATGCTTGTGTTGGGCGGTGAGGATGCAGTCCATTTGATTGTCATGTTGATACTTCATTCATAGCTCTTAACATACATACTTCAGTGTTTCTCCAGCTATTACATGTGTGATGCAAAATGTGTTTGGATGGTTATTGGACTCTGAGTTTTAGACGGCCTTCATCAGTACAATACACAAACAAGATCTGCTTTGTGCCAGATGTTGGTTTTTAATGATGACTGGGGTTTCTTGAACTCCACATACTACTTGGACTCACCAGCAATCCCGATTTCTCTCCTACAGAGGAATGAAAGTTATTGAGAACAGGGCAATGAAGGATGAGGAGAAGATGGAGCTGCAGGAGATCCAGCTAAAAGAGGCCAAACACATTGCTGAGGAGGCTGACCGCAAATATGAGGAGGCGAGTTTCTCAGCTGTTCCCTGCACTTAAAAAGAAAGCTGAACATGGCTTCCCTCACTGAATTTGTTTGTCTGTAAATGATATAATTAATAATTAAAGTAGATGGATATCTGTTATGTGTACGACTGAAATCTGGGTTGTGATTTCAGGTGGCCCGTAAGCTGGTTATCATTGAGAGTGACTTGGAACGTACAGAGGAGCGTGCTGAGCTGTCTGAGGGGTAACTTCCTCCTCCTCCTTTTTATTTATCTTTATCTTCTCTACAATGATTAAGTAAAACTTGGAGATCTTTTGTGTAATCCCTTGTTCAATCCCACTTTAACAGCAAATGCTCTGAGCTTGAGGAGGAGCTGAAAACCGTGCAGAACAACCTGAAGTCTCTGGAAGCTCAGGCAGAAAAGGTAGGAGGATTTGCTCCCATATTTCTGTGTATACTTGTGAAGTCAGAGTGAGTCTTGTACTTTAATTATGGTCTTTTGCAATGTAACCACAGTACTCGCAGAAGGAGGACAAATACGAGGAGGAGATCAAGGTTCTCACAGACAAGCTGAAGGAGGTGAGTGAGCTAGATTTATGAAGATATTGGTCTTAAAACGTGTATGAATCTCCTGTGATGAAACCTTAAATGGCTATTTTATAACAAACTGCAGCTGTATCATTAGCAAGATAAGTTAAATCTTCAAGCAATGGATGCATTTATACTGTGTGTGTGTATATAATCTTGTGAGTGCTTTGTTTTCTGAACTTCTTAATGACACTTGATAATGTTGAACCACGTTCCTCCACTCAGGCTGAGACTCGTGCAGAGTTTGCTGAGAGATCAGTCGCCAAGCTTGAGAAGACTATTGATGACCTGGAGGGTATGAATCCTTTACACTTTTATTTCATTGAATTATTAAACCAGTTAATGCAGAAAGAAACCTGTTGGGCTATAACTGGGCAGAAAGTTGGTGTCCTTGCATAATTTATATCTGAACGTAAAACTCATAAGCAGGAGGAAATCACTGCAGTGAGTACATTTATTTGATCAGCAGGATGTTGAATGGTGGTAACAAATATATGCACTGTTGATCAACTAGGTGGCAGACAAGGTAGTGATCTACTGTGGCTAGTGTGATATTATTACTCATGTGGACAACATTTCTCACCGCAGAGCAGTGTAGTGAATGTTCAAGGCCAGCTAGTCCTCAGTGGTTGTCACAGGGTCATGGAACATGAAGCAGTTCCTCTGTGACTCCTCAGGAATCTGACACATCAGCAGCTGCTCATATGCCCTTTCCTATTTCTGTCCTACAAGTTTCCTTGTTTTCTCCTTTTTTTTTTCCCCCTCATTTTGCCATATTTTCTTTATTTTCATTCTCACCCTGCCGTGTGTATTGTTCCTTCTGTTTTTCTTTTCAAATCTCCCCACTGCCACTTGACTACCACATGATAGATGAGCTGTATGCCCAGAAACTGAAGTACAAAGCCATCAGCGAGGAGCTGGACCACGCCCTCAACGACATGACTTCCATGTAATTCACAACATGCTTGATTCTGCTTTGTGCCTTAGAGCCTAACACTCCTAGCCACCGTTACAGTCGCTCCCTCTTGTGGCATGATTTGAGTAAACTAATTATTTAACTTTTATATTCAGATTAATTGTAAGACAGATTGTTTTTATAGCTCTTTAATTTGCAACCTAATAGCATTTTAGATTTTGCAGCTTGTCATTGATAAACTACTCTGTTGTAGTCTGTCCTTAGTTTCTTACATCACAGCTACATTACATTTTATTCTTTTTCTAGCTTTTCTTTTCTCTGTATCTTTATTCTTTCTGTTTTGCATGTCATTTATCTTATTTTTTCCTTATTTATTTTCTCCCTCCAACATTTGTGCTCTTCTGTTTTTCACAGCTAAACTTTTTCACCCCTCACACCAGAAGCTGGTTGAGCATCATCATTTCTCTCCTGTGCAGCACAGCCCAACCTTGTCTCCTTTGTTTCTGTATTTCTTTAATACCCTGCCACTACTGCACATTGGGCCATCGCTGCCAGCATCCATTGTTCCATCTCATACAGACTTTTGAGCCATGTTTTCTGTAAAATAAACATTCTCACATCTGCCAGCTCTTTCCCTTTCTCCTGCGATGTTTCTTTATTTCCATTTGTCCCCCCTCCCTCTTTTTTAATTTTTTTTTCTTGATTTGTCTTCTATGTGTTTTAATTTATTTTGCTGAGTAGCTTTTGAATAAACTCTTTAGCTCCTCTCCCATTTACTGTTCTTTTTCTGTTTGAGAGGACTGTCATGGAAATGATAACTATGGTAAGTTGCCATAGACATAAATTACTTGCTTTGATCAGTTTATTTAGTATTTGTAATCTGCCTGAGCTGGCCTTTTGTACCTCCTAGTTCTAAATTAACTATTTATATTTGTTTTTGGGGTCTTATAATCCTTTAAAACAGTCATAGTATGAGTTTGATCTTAAGTGAAAGTCCTTTACACTAGAATAAAGCTTTAGTCCACTTCATAAATGTCTTTGATTCAGTTGGCTTTATCACAAAAATGAAGAATTACCTGGACATTAATGCTGCAGAAGTGGTTTTAAAAAGGCATTTTATTATAATCAAAGAAAATATTTTCTAATATGATCACTTTACACTGGTCTCGTAAAAACTAAAACCAGGAAAATCTCTTTTGAAAAGGCTTTAGTGGAAAAAGCAATTCTTAAAAGTAAAGCAGGTTTGGAAATGGGAAATGATGGAGCTCGCTGTGTTTGAGGTTGGTTAGTATCTCATTAGCTTGAAAACTTAACAGGGATTCATTAGATTAAAGCCAACACTAATCTTTTGTACTAACCTGTCTTCTGTCTCTTTTTCCTGTCTTCTTACTGCTTTCTGACTGTCAAGACCATCTTTACAAGCAGATTGAGAAAAATCGTCTTCTGACCAATGAACTGAGAGTAGCCTTAAACGAGGTGTAAACAGGACTGGGTTCTCACATGCTTTAACTTGAAAGTCCAGGGATATTATCAAAAGCTATTAAAAATGCCAGTGTCTGCGACACATGATGCAAGCAATTCTCTTGGATAAGATTTCTATTGTTTGCTCCAATCATGTCCAAAATGAGAGATGGAGTACATTTGATGAAGTTTTAATGGATTTCATCAGTTATTGTCAGAGCTGGAATACATGCACTAGTTGCAGTTTGCATGGTTTTTTATTCTGTTCTAAAACAAACACTGGGATGTTTAATTTTATGGATGTTTTTTTTTTTTTTTCTACATCTCCTAATGGAGCTTTCCTCCAACCTAAACAAAAAAGAATTGATGGTAGAGTAAGTCTTAAAGTGTGTTTGGGTGAACTTGAAACCATTTCATGCGGGTATTTTAGATTTGAGTGGAGAGTTCTCTGCATTTATTTATTTGTAGCCTGGTAGTGGACGGCCTCAGGTCAGTGATTTGTTGCATTATTTAATTTGGTTTTAGTCTATTTTAAACACTGTGATGCCTGAGATTCAATGTGAGTTTTACTCTCAGCTTGTAGTTGATCAGGAAAGTTCACACAAAGCTTCTTGTAGCACAAGAAAATATTGTATGTTTTATGATGTAGCAACAAGACCTTTAGGGCTGACTGGTGGCAGTCCCTATGAAAGACTGCATGTTGACTCAACACTCCCAGAAAGGGTTTAAGCTTGACTTTAACACAAATTAATTTTATGAAATATCCAAAATGTGATTCCTCCTGCATCAGAAAATCTTTTTTGCAGTCATGACTTTAGCCCTGTCAATAACTTCATGCAACAGTTCCTAGCTGAAGATAGACTTGCCAAAAGAAATTTAAGCTTGGTGAGATAGGGATATGTACTTAATACAGACGGCTTATGTCAATAATTTTAAAAAAATCTAGTGAGGTAAAATTTCAAACTCTTCAGGGTTGTGACAATAGTAGCATGTTAGTTACTGTTATGCTGGACCAGAATCTTGTCTGTTTTTTCTGCTCTGTCGGCTTATTTTAATTGTTGTAATGCTATATTAACAGATAAACTCACACGTGCTAAAGAAGAGGGCCTGAGCATAAAGCAGATGCTGGATCAGACTCTAATGGAGATGGTTAATATTTGACCCAGCACTGTTCCTCTACCCACATTGCATCACATACTCTTAATATGGCTGGCTCCCACAGGCAACTGCTATAGATGTGTGGGTTTTGGTCTCTCCTGACCTTGTCAACTCGAGGACACGTGCTCTACCCAGAGTAGCAGTTTCAAGCTTATGAACAGCTTCACTGTTTTGTATTACATTTTCTAATCAAAAGTTTAAATTCACTGATCATCTTTAATTGTTTACATGTGTATGTTGGGACTTTGCACTTTTTGTGGTAAACATACTGCACATGCTCATTTTCATTGAAGCCATAATTTAAGCCAAGGTTATATAAAAGGGACTTTTATTGTATGTACTTTAGTAAAGTTGATTTTTGTGCCAGTTTCATTTGTATTATAAACGCATTCATTGTCATCGTCTCAGTTCAGCACAGTTTGGAATGTACTGCATTTTCAGTGAAGCAAGAGATTCTTTTGCTCTTTTCTGTCTGTTGTATAGATGTTTTCTCTCGCAAAAGCACATTTTCCTGTCTCTCCCATTTTATCTTTGAAAAAATCATGAATAAATGGTTGAACCAAGATCTTCTCCTAGTGTCTTTCTGTTTTTTTCTGTTTCTTCATACTTGAAGAAATGTAAGTTTGAGAGTGGGTGCTCAAGTCCTGTCCTTGAGATCTACCATCCTGCAACTTTTAGATGCAACCCTTTCTAACACACCTGAATCAAATAGCTGAATTTCCTCTGCTG
>JBAMHV010000001.1:21594804-21615016 GCA_037177535.1 Pseudomugil gertrudae
TGGGAGGAAGCCGGAGTACCTGGAGAGAACCCACGCTAACACGGGGAGAACATGCAAACTCCTCACAGAAAGATTCCCAGTTCGACCCCCGCACCAACTGAGACTCGAACCGGCAACCTTCTTGCTGTGAGGCCACACAGTTAACCAACTGCCCCACCGTTTTGCCCCCCCTCGGCATCCTTTTTATGTATTTATTTTGAACAAATCCTCCACTTTTCACCAGTGAGGACTACACACAAATCCTGTTTTGCTCCCTGTTTGGAGTGTTCCTCGGGTGGTTGGCATCTCACAGCCTCTTACACTGATAGATTGGCGACTGTGCCCGGTTCTGTACTCCTCATTTCTCACAGCCCCCCCAAATAGAGGCTCTCCATCAGCCATGTTCTCTTTCCTAAATATGACTGCGTATTGCATCTCATAATCTGTCTCACCTATGACTGCATCTGCTGTTTGTAGTAACACACAGCTGTGATACTACAACCATGGGACACTACAGGGGTTTCAGCACACGCTGACTGAGCTGAATTACCTGCATAAAGTTCAGGCTGTAGCAGGGGTAGCCCGTCTATATAAAGAAACAGTGCTTAGTTAAAATGGGATTCAAGCTACATTTGGCTGTTCCATGAAATGACTGATTACTTTCTTGCAACGCTGTAATGTGCATAGTTATACTGACTCAGAAATTTGCACATTATTCCAGATTCATGTGCAGATAATTAAAAGAATAAGCGCTTGATTGTTGTCACAACTTCCTTATTGTTCCTTTGTAAAAGCTGCAGGTGGGTCATTCAATAAGCCATTACTATGATGAGCATCATAGTCCTGAGTGGTTGAAGAATGTGTGTTTCCTCATTTTCTCTGGGCTATAAAGTAAAGAAAAAGTGTGAAGTTGACCCCCATCAGAACCAATCAGGTTGATCTTTTAAAATGTTTTAAGGTGAGGTAGAACATTGTAACAAAGTCCACATAAGAAACAGCTGTGATCACTGAATGGCTCCTGCAGACCAGTCTGGGTAAACACCAGAAGTAGACCATTGCTGTGTGTGTGTATGTAGAACAGATGAGAATCTCACTACATTTTTAAACAGTGTCAATTAAACCTGCAAGGACGTGCACATATCAATACATAAATGTAATTGTGGTAAAAAGCAAATGCAAAGATCACAGGTGTTTACTTGATGAGGATTGCTGCTGTGTCTGCTGAATGTTTGCCACGGGGACCACTGGGCATGCACAGAAAAGAGGAGGAATGACGTCCCGTCATGGCAGGGAAAAACGTTGATTTTATTTAAACAACAAAGACACAGTAAAGTTTCCGTGTTGCTGTTCAGCCTAACGTGACAGTAACATTAAGTTAATGGGAATGAACTAGGAGAAAGGGACTGCAGTGTGGCTGGGAGTAAATGGTTATTTTAGGACATATTGTGAAATATAACGTTAGTTTGCTTTTATCAGGGCCAAAACCAACAAATACCTAAAAGCGTGAAAATCACAGCAACACAGACACGTAATGCACACAGTGCTCTGCAGCCTATAACCGTTATAACAAAGCTATATCACATATCTGACTTGAAAAGTAAATGAATAGTTTTGCAGAACATTTGAACTATTTCTTTACCAACGTATAACTTGTTAAAACCAGGTTAGTGTTTGGATGTCGGATATTAAAATAAGTTTACATTAATGCACTTGGAATAACTTTGTGGTCGATAAGATACCAATATCGATAACCAGTATCTAACATTGCCATAAACTCATCTAATATGTAGATATCAATATGTTTTGTATATGTGTGACCCTTTTACAGCACATAACAGAAAACCCTGCAGTCAAACTTTTGTATTTTGTCCTCTGAAATTGATTCAAGGGGTTATATAGAATATTTGTAAGTAGTCAGTCTGCTTTCAGGTGTTTCATTTGTCACTATTTATTTTTTAAGAAAAGGGTGTTAATGCTGCAACGCCTTACCGTATGAGCGGTGACTACACAACATGTGCTGCTGTTAGGCAACTGTGACTCACAAATCCACCTCCCTGGTCCCAGATGACAAACTGGTGCAGTAGAGGTTAACTATAAATGAAGAGTTTTAAAAAGCAAACACTTAATCATTGTTTATATTTTGCAAAAGTAATATCCAGCATGATGCAAACTCCTGTTGGATGAAGCTGGTCAGCATACATATAATTTGCTGGAATTGCAATGATGTTTGTGAAGTTTGCGTGTGTTTAGAAAGCCATATTTCACTTTGGTCAATGTGGATTTGAATGAAAAAGAAATCGTACAATTGACATAATTTTTCTTCATAATCATAACAAATGCCATAATCTGGAGCGCATTGGGGAACTGGAATGAATGGAAATAATTTAGAATGAACAATAATAGGTTTCTGATAATGTCCAAATTGGGTTTTCAATCAATGCTTTAGCATCAGGAATAATTTAAACCCTAAATCTAATAAAGCGTAGGAGTTAATGAAGCTGCCTGTCTCATGAATAGTTTATTGATAGCAGTAAAGCCCAATGTTTTATCATTTGCATTGTAACATACTGTCAAACTGTCAGAAGCTGTGATTGCGTCATTAATTCATAGAGTAGAAATTGCATGTTGAGTGCTGAGTTTTATTTTGATGGAAGTCGTTTGCTCATTTGTTGTTAAAGTCATTGTGTAGCTCGTGCTGTTTGTGATGTATCCGCTGCCAGTATGCATTAAAGCTGCAGGTTGCCCAACAGCCACTAGAGGGAGACTCTGAGAATTATTGTAAAAGTTTAGATACAATTTATTTTTTACTTTCTTTTCAGATACAAAGCAAAATTTAAATGTGTTCAGACTTTCCATGCAGAGCTTCCAACCTGGGGTCTGGGACCACCAAGGGCATCCCAAAAAGACCACAGTAGTGGAGCATTTCATGTTTGTCCTTGATTTTCTGCAACATTTAATTTAATAAAATGTGTCTAAAAAGCAGCACAGAGCAGATTATGTGTGTCCATTAAAAAAAGAAGAAAATTAAGGCTATATATTGTAAATTATAACTTCAATATATATCTAAGGACAGGGCTCTGCCAGAATAGAGTATTTCAGGGGAAATCTCACTGATGAAGGCATCAAACCAAGCGTGGTTGCAGCATGGAGTGGGGCAGGAGGTGCATAGCTTTTTTTGGGTTTATATTGCAGGGGTCCTGAAAGAAAATGGGTTGATTGTTTATAAAAAGATGAGTTTTTTTTGGCTTTGACTGGTTTGGTTTTGCTTCATTACAGTTTCCTCTCTCAGCCACAGTCAGTTTTTCCTGGATTGTATTTATCTTTAAAAAACACATCATCATTATCACACAACAGTATTTTCCCTGTTAGGAACTTACTGCATACAGTATAGAGTGTAGCTTCATGCTACTTTGTGATTGGCTCTCTGCACAGTGACCCCGACCGGCTCTCGCTCTAGCCCTCCTCGGGAGTATCAGGAGGGTGAGGCTGGCTTTGCACTCATGTTCCCCAGCACGGAGGGAGTCCACATCAAACCCTTTCACTTTTGTAAGAAGACCATCTCCGAGGCAGCCCTGAAAGAAGCCGGTCAGTGCACACTGTTATCTGGTTATCTATGCAGAGAAATCTGCAATATTTGCAAACATTCTACAAAACAAAAATGATTTGTGTTCTTACCTTACAGGATTAGTAGATAATCCAGAGCTTCGTGTAGTGCTAATGTTCGTCTACGAGGCATATCGATCTGGAGGAGCACGGTTCATCAACCAGATTCTAGAACCGCTGGGCAAGACCAAAGCTTTAATTGCAGGAGGGCTGGTAGAAAGTGTCTTCTCGCCTCCCAGACGCTGGTGAGTTCATGTCATAACACACAGTCAAAGCTTATCATGTGCAAAAGTGTTAAATAAATCAAATGTCACTTAAAAGTTCCATGTATATATTTTTTCACTATTGATCTCTTTTATTTCTCTGCACTTTGATTTTATTTGAGGAAAAACATCAGAGTCATAGTGTAATTTTTTTCATTAATGGTGATTTTAACTTCTTATGTCTCACTCTGTAGCTGCAGCCAGGGAGCCTATGGTGTGGTGGGCATAGCTCTGAGTGGTCCTAAAGTACAGGGGGCATCTGTGCTCTTGGACCAAGATGTCGGCACAGTAAAAGCAGCTGAAGCAACAGTCCAACGACTAAAAGCAGCAAAAATTCCAGAGAAAAACACCCTGGGGTTCATGTTTGCCTGCGTGGGGAGAGGCCAGAACTACTACTGCAACCAGGCCAACGTAGAGGCAGACGCTTTTCACAAGGTCTTCCCCAACACGCCTCTCTTTGGTCTTTTTGGCAATGGGGAGATTGGCTGCGACCGCATCGTGAAAGATGACTACACGTTGTGTGACACCAAAGCCGACAGCCTGCAGCATGAATACACCACTGTCATGACTCTGGTCCATTTCGGTTGACTGTCCTGCAGTGAATAAACTATATTAAAGGCAAACCGCCATGCTCCTGTTTGCAGCAGTTGTTGGGAACAACATGCATTATGTACAGAGTGCTTCACAAAATAAGGCTTTCTTCAGTTTTTCTGTTTAAAAAGCAGGAGAATCATTCCTTAAGCCATAAATGGCAGAGTTTGGGAGATGTTACCCCTTGGAGGCTGTGTGAGCGCAGCTTTATATTAAAACTATGGAGTCTCACGTACACCCCCCCTCCCAAAATAAAACAAAATCTTCTCTGTGCTGTATTTGTATTAAGTGTCCCCAAACTTTTGAGACTTCTGATTAAACCACACATGGTTGTATTTATCAGGTTAAAGTTACTGATTCAGCAGCAGCAACTCATGTTTAACTCATGCAAGTTAAAGGAGTGTAGTGCTCGTCCCACAAAATCAGGGTAAGCCTGAGGTACACCTTATTCATTTACATATTCAGTACCAATGGATAAAAGAATTGTTATCTACCAAATAGTCATGCACAGGGTATTTTTTATTTTGGAAGTTTATTGTGCTTTTTTTTTTTGTTCCACTTGCCATGTTGCACCCACAGCTACCTACTTCCATTAATTGGGGAGCTCCTTGGTCATGTATCATTTCAGCTTCTGCATTTATCTCTTAAACGGGACAACTGTTTTAGCAATGGTGGCTGATAGAAACTTTGGGGAAATTGCCTTTCAAATGAGTTTTTTTTTTTTTTAAGTCTGCTGAAGTTAATGGCAAATAGACCCGGACTTAAAAGCTGTCATTCTTTTCACTCACAGCTTCTGAAAAGCTACTTAGTTGTAGTTATGAATATCTAAATCGGGTCCTCAAGATCTACCATCCTGCAACTTTTAGGTACAACCTGTCTGCAACACACCCGAATCACATAACTGAATTCCCTCTTCTGCATGCCATCCAGCTCTGCAGAGGCCTGGTAACAAGGCATTCATTTGATTCAGCTGTGTTGGACAAAGGGTTGTACCTAAAATTTGCTGGATGGTAGATCTCAAGGACCGAACTTGGGCACTCCTGATCTAAATGTTCCCCTGTTGACCCTGACCTCCTGATTTCTGGCTTTTTTTTTTTACTTGCTAAGAGGAATGTCTCAGTGTTTTAAATGTGCTGTCCACTATATATTTTGCAGGGGGAGGTAACTGCTATATGTTGAAAATTGTGGAAATTAAGTGAAGTTGCGTGTGTTCACAAAAGTGCAACAATGATTGTAGCAAGAATGCTCCAGAAAGTATTTAGACTTTTTTTTTAAAAGTAAAATGTATAGTTATCCTCTTTGTACTGTAAAATACTGATTTGCCCAGAATAGTTTCTGAAGATTAGAAGAAAACATAGGTTAGTCAAAGTTTTGTTGTGGCACTTTTTCTACATGTGCCACATCTGTTTTACTCTGCTCCTCAATAAACTGCAATCAATCGTGTGATTCTTTTGGCATCATACACTTGGAAACAACTCCTGGAGCATCCTTCAGCAGTGGGCATCCCACTATACCAAACGCGGTCTGATTTGGTTGGAAATACAGGCCTGATCCAGGTAATTCCAACCACCGCTTTCCTTTATTTTACGCACAGTCCGAAATCTGCGCCGCAGCCTATAACAGCCTCAGCATCCCACGTCCAGGCGTGTTTAAATGAAATAAGATGCGCTTCAGATTGATTGATGCGCACATCAACCATCGACTGGCTCATCCTGATGAATGACAAACGGTTAAGCCAATTGCGCTCCAGATACTTTATATCCCCATAGTGTCTTTATTTTGGGAAACCAGAAAAAAACCCACTCATGACACCGAGGAACGACCAACCAGACTCAAAGCTAATAAAATAATTTGTAGCAATAATCCGCTCTCTTATTAGCCTCAACCGGGAGCTGAACAAACCCACTCACACGCTTTCTCTCGCTTTTCCACGCGCGCACACGCGCACACGTCCACTCCACGGTCAACATTTTTAGACTGCTATGTCGTGACCGGAGCGATGCAAATGTCACACGATTCATTGGCTACTGTCAGTCCCCTGCACGAAAACGTCCATGTTTTGGTTGCGTTTGGATGAAAGTGGTTCCGCCTGCTGCTGTGGAGGAGCTTCGTTACAGAGCCGAGGCTTCGTCGGGCTCACTTCAGCACCTGGACAGCTCCCCTCGCAGGGTTCCCTGCTGCGCGCGCCGGGGAAACCCTCGGCTGGGGAGCACACAACCTGGATCCACATCTGGAACAACCCCCCCTCCTCCTCCTCCTCCTCCTCCCCAACATGCTCAGCCAGGAGGGCCGGTATTTGATCGCCCAGATAGCGCTTAGAAGCTAATATGCTCTTGCAGAGTGACGATGCTTCTTGCGTTTGTGCTCACCGTCTCGTAGGTTTTGCACCGACATCCTTGCAGCGCAAGCAGCGGCGGTGCTCGTGCAATGCCAAAGTGCTAAGGATTGCCACAGCCTACCCACAGCGCGAGCCTGCTGCTGCAGCTTCACTTACTCTGATCTCTACCAAGGGAGACATTACTGTCAGCACGGGGGCAACGGGAGGCACAGTTACCCATCAACAATGTAAGTCTTACACAGGTAAGTCCGTAAATAATTCATAATAATTCATCTTTGGTGGTTGTAGGATTTACAACTAGCGTTTAGTTCCTTGATAGGGGGAAGTAAATCAGCGCAGTTTTATCAGAGGAGCTATTATTTCAGATGGAAGGAGCGTGGGAACTGTGACATAAACCCAACTCTGCAGACTGCCAAATGTTTGACAGCTTTAAGCAGCTTTGGGACTGATCAAAAGTTCATACTGAGAACAAAAGGTATTTTTATGGAGACTTATGGTGACTCTAAGCATTTATGTCATATATGACAAACTTTAAAAGAAAAGAAAATAACTAACTTGTAAGTAGCTCTAACTACACGCACTGAAACTTTTCATTTGATGAGATATTTCTGTTTCGGGATAACATTCCACTAATGATAAAATATCATGATGGTGACTGCTGCAGATTTTAAAAGGAATAAAATCTTTCTGCTTCTAACACAATCAGCTCTCTGAAACATGTTAAACATGTTAAACCTTCTGTTTGACCATTTGTTTTACCTTTCACCAAAAATTCTGGTAAACTAGGATTATTTCTGATTTGTAAAGTCTGTGTGGTGTGGCTGGCTGTGTCCCTCAGGTTCAACATGAAAGTGGCTTCTCTCAGGTGGGAAGGTGAACTGCAGCTCTAAAACAGGCAGAAGTGAGTGGAGACCTTGTGACAAGCACCACCACAACAGTACCACTCTCCTCGTCATCCAGTATCATGGCCAACGCTGAGTAAGTACAGTGTACACTCAGTGATTACAACTATTATCTCCAATTTTCCTCCCTTACTGTCAGTTTGAATTACAAACCCGTATAAAGCATTCAATCTCTCTTTACTTCCCCACATGTGGTAAAGGAAACAGCTTCGAGGGTGACCAGTAGAAATGTGTCATTAAATGAAAGAAATAGTACCAGTTAAGGAAACTAAACACGGCACACTTTCTATAGATGTTCTTTTTTCTCATTAATATAAATGTTCTCCTTTCTTGCTGAACTTTCCTCCCAGCATCCTTCTCTTGCTGCTATTTTCCTTATCTGGTACTCAATCTTCCCTCTGTTGCTATTTACCCGGATGACATATCACCATTTGTACAATAATGACCTTTATTCAGCGAGACACTGCTTCCATTGACGAGATGTGGACTCTCCTTACTCTGAATGAACATGCACATGCTGGACTGCAGATTAATGCAACCACACCTGCACAGCACATAGAGCACTTCTTCTGCAGAAATAAAACACTGATCACTATGTAAATTATTGACACTATCCATTATATTCAGCATTGTTACTGTTATTGATGTTCCCATGACTGTAAGAAATCATGACCTTTCTGTACCAGCTTTATCTTTTAATCTCCAGTATTCAATATGTGTCCGGTGAACAGCTGATGCATTAAAGGAATATCCAGTCCACCGTGTGTGTGTGTGTGTGTGTGTGAATGGAATGAAATAACAGAGGGAGCACACTGAAAGCCATTATTTTTTGTCAGCTTGTGATTCTGCTGGCGTAACATGACTCTGTAATTTGTCTCATCATAACTAGCTGTATTTATTCTCTTGACCTAGATGAATGGCCCCAAATCATTGCTCCATTTGGGCTTTTATGAGAATACCAGTTCTGCTTGGTGTTCCATACAGAGCTTTGCTTAGCTGCTCTCAGCAGCAGAGGAACATTGAACCATGATTAAGGTGACACGAGTCTTAAAATAATTGCCCGTGGCATGTGTTAGATGTAAACAAAGAACTTGGAGAAAACAAAACAAAACCAAAAAAACGGACAAGATCTTTGTGTTGACATCTGCTGCTTATGGATTTAAGATTCAATGTAAACATATATTTATATTTCAGTTTCAATGTTACCATATAAACAAGATAGATAGAAATGATTCATTTTGTTTTATTTATGTAGAAGGAAACATATTCTTTTCCATTATTAACCCCATAAAAATGGATTTCTCAATCCTGTTCCTCAGGGACCACTGTCCTGCATGTTTTAGTTCCTTCCAACTCCAGCACACCTGTTCAGGTTTATCAAACTGCTCATCGAGTTCACTGCAAGTCTATTAAAGAGCCGTTCATTTGAGTCAGGTGTGGTAAAATAGAGCAACCTCTAAAACATGTAGGGCGGTGGTCTCTGCAACACTGCCATAAAGTCTGACCCAAGAAAAACAAGAGAAAAGTTCATTTCTTTCAATCTTTATTTGGCCCTTTGACAAAATCGGCGAAAGAAAATGAACAATTGAGATGTTTTTTTTTTTTTTTATTTTGATCACTAACTTCTGTGTGATAGGTCCAAAAGATTTTATTGTTTTTTCTGGTCTCTTATGAGAGGCAGGAGTATCAGACTGTGTACAACGGGGTTGGAGCAACGCTTCTACCATAAAGTGCTGCAAAAGGTCCCAGAAACTCTATATGTTTGGATTTATATGGTAAATATAGAATAGCTTTTGTCCTTATATTGATATAAAACACAAAATTTCTAAAGTCATGTAAATGTCAAAGTATCCATAAGGAAATAAAATAGTGCATAAATCTATTAGTACTTTGAATCCGTTCAGTAATCTTTGTTTTCAAAAAGTTATAAATGTTAACCCCAAAAAGAGTGAAACTACTTTCAGCTTTAGCAATGGATTATTTTCCCCTGATATAATTCAGATATAGTAATTGTGTCTGTTAGACAGTATATGTTCCATATTTTATGGAGTAGTGGGAAACTCATGGAAAATGCTCCCCTGAAGCGCAGAATCTCAGTTTTATAGACCTCAGCTCCTACATTTATCTCTTGGTTGGTTTTGACACGCAGCTTTAAGTCGTGTTTGAATTTGGCTTAAGCCTTTGAGAGAAATGTACTATCTGCAAGCCAAAGACTAACTTTATGGAGATAAAGCAAAAAAGCAAAGGCTGTTAGACTGTTCCTCAGAGCGTTTTTCTTTTTTTGCAGTGCCTCTGAGAGGTTGAACAGTTTGTTTCCTCCTGTTTGGATGAAATTCTGTGAATGACTGGCCCAAAAAATCCGATTCAGAAAGGTTTATTGCTGCAGGACCTAATTTGTTGCGTTTCTTGCATCCTCGGACTTGCTGTTATTGTGTAACTCTTTATATGTGTGTTGTAATTGAAGACCCACTTCTCTTCGCTGCACATGGTACAATCAGAGTAAAAAACCACATATGTTGCAGTGTTTTTTCAGTGTTTTATAATAGATTGATTAGGTTTCTGTTTCTCTCCTTTGAGCGTTAGTTTCTTTTGAGTTATCTCTGATTGACTTGTACATACAGAAACATTAAGATAACAACTGTAGCCAAACATTTTTCTTCCATGTAAAATGCAGATAAACATCTAAAAAATGCACAGCTATGCATAAGCTTGTTGTTGTCCCTCTGTTATACACAATACAGAGAAAACAACACCTTGAAAAGTCAGAGTATAGAAAAAGATTGACATTACAGAGATCCATCTTCTCAGTCATTTGGTCTTTGAGAACTTATTTCCCTTATGCTCCAGTTAAAATTATATTTAACCCTTATTTGACACTGACACAGTCTAAAAAGGTCCACGGACGTTTCTTTTCTAAAGAAGACATCTGCTGTCTTAGTCCTGCCCCACAAGGGTCTCTTTGTCTCCTGTGTCTGCTGCTGCTTGAAGCTGTAAAGGTCAGATAAGAGACTGGTCACACCAGGGCCAGAACAGTCCATTGTGCAGTCTGCCAATTCATCATAAGTTAATCTGTATTTTTATTAATGAGCTAATGTGCTTGGCAGACTTCATTAATATCCACTGGCTAGAAATAATGCAAGTTTCTCTGAAGTTGAATTGGCTTTTCCAGGAAATTACCCAAGGCTGTTCTTAAACTCTGTACAACTGACAGGTGCTGCAACATTAATTATGTTAAACACCAAGTCTTAAAATCCATATCACACTCTGCATGAGTCAGCAGCAAAGGTGGGCAAAGCTGACACTTCAGCTTTCTTGGAAGCAAGAAGAAGACACATGGTTTGGTCACAATACCACAACAAAAGCTCTAATAATCGCACAACTAATACAGAGATCATGATGCGAGTCCCGTAGTTTTTCATAGGATAAAAGTAAAGTAACCAGTTGGTTGTTTCAGACTGAATAAAACAATGAGCTTGTAACACTAACACATTGTGATGTCCCGCTTCTTGAAAGTCCTCCTTGGCAGCTGTTGGGAGCAGCGAACATCTGCTTTGTCCGCATTGTTTTGGCCAAGTGTGAGATGTGTTTTTAAAATTCTCAGTTATACTCAGAAAACCTTTATCTTAAATGTGTGTTAATGTTGTGGTAACATCATAAAATCAACTAGCTCTGCATAAATTATCATATGAAGACATCTTGTCCAATGTCTCACAAAGTGTGTTATCATATTATGCTGTTGGAGATTCAGAAAGGAGGCATTGGCAGCAGAATATCTGTTAAATACAATGTAATAACTTCCAGTGAGTTTACTGTAACGATGTTCAGAAAACAATTTATTTAAAATAAATCTGTGTCTCAGCAGTCTTTTTATCAGGAATTTCTTCCTTTGTTGTTATATTTTGGGTTATTATAATAGAAAAATTGGCCCAAAGCTTCTTGGACCACCAGGTTGTCCGAGTATTGCCTAAATCCCTATCCTATTTTTGGAAGACCCTATCAGAAACAAAGAATATATGTATTCTAGCTGAACTGAAGGTTATTTATGCAACAGAAGTAACTCCGGCACCAGGTTATGAGCTGACATTTGCATTTTTTAAGCCCACAGTGACAGTGAGACCATTCCTAACACTTTGTTAATCAGCAAACAAAGCCAAATGATGATTTTTTTTAGTCTCATGGCTTCTTATAAGTCTCTTATTTTGCATGGGATTGGGAGAATCAAGAGCAAAGCACTGGTCTGAGAAAGAACATTCTTTAGTGCCACTGGCCCGCAGTTACTTACATGACCTTCTGTTTTGGTCAGTGAAATCCCTTGAGCAACTTTTGTCACATAATGACCTTTTCCTACCTGGCCTCCAACACCACAGTCTACCATTTAATTTTATCTGCCACCCTCAGGGAAACTTACTCCCCTGAATATCACTTGTGTCCTGTGGCCGCTCTTCTGCAGCTGCAGTCTTGTTAGTCTTTCTGTGAAAAAATGTTATCAGAATTTTTCAATTGTCTCTCTCTGTTAGATAAGAACATACAGAAAGGTCAGTATTTGTATAAAAACAGCTAAAAATATATTCATACTTGTACTTGGGCAGGAAGGGGATGTGCTTTTATCGTTTGGGTATATAATTTAATTTAAGAAAGACTTCTCCATGTTTCTCATGAAACATTTACAGTAAACAGATACAGGCTATTAATGGAACAACATATATGATTATTTTATGCATGTCTTTATTTCCCACACTTTTAGCACAACAAAAGTTTTCAAATATTTCTATTTAATTTTATTTAACATGTCTATTGTTGTAATATGCAGTCCACTAATGCAGTTGCTGATGCACAGTTTAAGTTTCTGTGTGTAGAACAGGAAGAAATATCCCAAAGCCCAGCTTTGATCTTTGTTGCCTTGAATAAGAAAGTCGCTGAACATTTTACAAATCCATGCAGAGGTCAGCACCTTTTCCTGATATCTTGATTGTCAGCCAGGGCGAGCACCAGACCCGTCAGAGCACGCTGTGGGCTGGCGGGCTCTGGACAGCTTGAGTCTGTCATGAGTAGTTATGTGTACAGCCCCGATTGTTTGGGAAAAGAGCCAAACCTGCTGCTGTGCTGTGCATGAGAGGTGGTAAGCACGAGATGTTGCTTGTAGAAGAAATGTGGAGAAAACAGCATCTTTCAGGCCTACACACTGTGGCATAACACTGCGCATCTGCCATCTCAGGGTACGGATCTTATCCATGGAAATTTGTCATAGAGGCACACGGACAACCTCCACGGAACAAAAATATACTTGTCTGTTTCAACATATTGCACTTTAAAAAACTGCATTCTCCTCTTGGTAGCTCTATATTTTAGTGCAGCCCTGTAGAAGAGCTATATTATTAATAGTGATGCTTCCCTAGAAGTGTGATGATCTCCACTCTTTATAAGAGAACACAGTCTAAAGGCCCTGTCATCATCCAAATATTTAATTTACTCAATTTACACTTACAGATTTTCATCATTTTAATTGTATGTGCACATCTGTTTCCAAAATAATTGTCTAAACTTTCTCCCTTTTTACTGAGTATGCACTTGCCTCACTCACACATTACTTTATTGTTCATGAGTGAAAAGCATCAATGTCCCAGGTGGTTTTGGACAATATAGAATATGTATCTTCAAAGAAATGTAAGGCCTTCTTGTCGAGGGAAATAATCCTGTCAAGCTAGAATGTGAGTAGCAGCTCTTGAGACAAGTATGCAATAACTCAATGTTTGTTATTAATGGAAAACAAAGGAAAGTGTGGTTTTATGCAGTACATGCATAACTCTTCAAAACTTCTATCACTATTTTTCCTTTCTGCTTTTTTAGTAAGTGGCATTAGCTAACCAACAAACCATTAAATCTCTACTGAGGTGCTTCTACATGTGGACTACTGACCCTTTCACATACATTTTCTTTAGGAAGAAAACTTGGTCCAAACGTCACTTCAATTCACCCTGCCAGCTTCTTCATAGCCAAACAATATGAAATGCAGCAGGTAACATGCAGATTTCATACACAGCTTGTGTGTGTGGTTGATATCATTTGCTATTTCAACATATTGAGTTTCTGCTGGCTTGTATGTTTGAAATGTAATCACTTACAAACAACAGCAGCTCCTCACCATGTACAGCATAATTATGACATATTGAAACGAAGTAAATAACTAGGTTAATCAATGTAATTTATTTTGTATTTGTTTATTTATTAGAAGTGAAACAACTGTGTTTCCATTTGTAAATGTATCCTCACAGCTATTGTCTGTTCAGTAACATTATTAAAGCTTTACCATGTGTTTTTAGGCATTCATAGCAATTTACTGACCGACTATATCAAAATTCCAAAACTAGGAAATTTTCTTTGCCTTATTTATTTCTTTTACTAACCTGTAAAACAGATTAGAACCTGCTTTTTGTTGTAGTTTACTAATAGTAGAGCTGCTGAGATCATTTTCTCAGTAGTACCACATCCAGACTATGTTAACCAATCTGAACTCTATGAAACACGGTTTTTATCCATTTTTGAGAAAAGTGACGTGTTTTTACGATCCGTACCCTTTGGGTAAATTCTGGTGGTGAAATTTTCACTCAGTGTGCAGTTTCTTTGACTTAGGCGTTTTGCAGTCAAGGAGGTTTGTGAGAATATTGTTTACAATAACTGCAACTCATTCACTGGATTTATGTGTAGGATGTTGTTTCTTTACTTACGTACATACTTCCTGTTTGCTGTCAGGTTTTATTGGTCGAGACCATTCTGCTTTGACGTTCCTTCAGTGCATGCTCACAGTACGCTTTATATTGTTGGTGAACATGGAACTAAAGCAATGCAAGGCTGTTAGTTTCTTAATTATGATATCTTTTAGAATTCTTTAAGGACCAGGATGGAGATAAATGTCACCAGAGATGGTCTGACTATATGTTTAAGTCTTTTTGTGTTCACTCATGTTTGAAATATATGTTTATGGTTGAGTGAGGTGCTGTTTAGTCGCTTGTACTAAAGTGGAATTAAAATGCCATAGTTTATGTTTGTTTATATTTCTTTTATATTGTTTATATTTATTTGTTTGTATTATATTTTTGTGTCCTTCCACTTGGTATTTGCTTGTAACTGGTTATTTACTTCCTGCTGTTTTGGCCATGGTGAGTCATCGGGGATATGAGATTGGCCTTGGTGGCGCTTGACTTAATCACGATGCACATAAAAGGCTACGTCTCTGTGAAAGACACAAACACTGGACCCATTCATGCTGATCAGGATGCTCTCTCCGAGCTTAGGTCATTTTAGATAGTGACAATGCTAAAAGAGCTTAGATGCTATCGCTGGTAATTTCAGTAAACCAGGTTTGTATTGTGTGATGGAGGTTCATGGGGTGTGTGTGGTTATTTGTTATCTGTATGTAGCTACAGTATATCTGTACTTTCTATCAGGCTGCATACCTTCCTCTGGTTGTGTTTTAGGTCAGTCTGTCACAACAGTTTGAAGATGACTTTCAGTGAAGAGTGTATCATTACACAGTTGGTTGCAGGGAATACTCCAATGGATTTCTCTATGTGTTCAACTATTATTGCAATTAGTTGTGCTTCTGGAATCAAATGGCATTATTCTTTCCAAACTGCCCTGTATCTGGCCTACAATCTCTCCACCTCTGTCCTTCCTAACCGTTACTCTCTACTCCTTTCTCAGATTGTTGCGTTACATCCACTTCTCAGATCCAGTCTCCACCTCAGCCTTTGTGTTCTTCTTTCCTTCCTTGTCACTTTTCCTATCTCCTTCTTTCCTTTCGGGTTAAACTCCTCCCAAGTTCCTCTTGTGTAACCTTTGATATCTTCCCCATTTCCTCCCTCTCATTGTAGTTTCCCTCCCTGTCCACCTTTTTCTTGACTTTCTTTTGCATTTGAAGGAGAGTGGGGATCCACTCAGCTGACAAAGGGAGAGGCAATGACGTCACAGCTGACATGATACACCAGCATCTGCTCTGGTCTAAAAATACACACCACAGGGCACACACAGTCAGTCTGCAGCTGCACTCAGCATTTGTTTCCACCTCCACGCTCTATTGAAATGGCCCAGCTTCTATACGACTGGGTCTTATGGGCATAGGCAAGCATAGTATTTTCTAAAAAGCCATGTGCTTAGGGTTCAGACACTATTTATGCTGTCATTTTTGGCCATATTTATGTGTATGTTGATTACTCAGCAAGAAAGTGGCAAATTGTCTCCACAGTGTACAGTCACCGTTCTACTTTCATCTTAAACAATGAAATACAATGAAAGCCTTAAAAGGAAAATATTTTACAATAACGAATGAATCTGCTATTTCTAGCTATAGCTTGCCGTCTGCCTGACAACCAAATGCACACCCAGTGAACTATAAAATTGCTTAATGATCATAAAAGCATTAAGCTGAAATTACCAGGTAATCTTAAAAGTAGCAAAATGAGTCAACAAATCTACCAAATTGGCAGTATTGATAATGATGAGGGCATATTTCCCCTTTGTAAAGAGTCATGCTGTTATGAATGCTAATTCAGTGTTAATAATTACTGTGGTAGTATGGGGACCTTGCTAACATTATTATCATTCAGTTTGCCTTTGGTGATAAATCAAAATGTAATTTACTGACCTATGAGGGACTTTGTTTCAGACATGTAGGGATAAACATAGGCCATTAGATCCACATATGAATTGCATTTAAAAAAGCAATCTAAAGTTTACATTTTCATCTGTTACTAGGAAGCTCAATCTGTCAGTACACAAATTTATACTTTGTCTCTTTTCGTTCAAGTCTTTTCTTTGTAAGTAAGTACAGTTTATTTACAAAGCCCTTTTTAGAGAAATAATTCACAAATTGCTGTTTGTAAAATAGGTGTAATAAATATAATTTAAATAAAATAAATAACAAAAAACAACCAAAAGCGTTCCTGAATAAAAGAGCCTGCAGAGTTGACCACACAGTGGGATGAGATCAGGTCTGGGGGCAACAGCCTGCAAAACCAGGTCTCCCCGGGTTTTAAAACTGGTGTTTTGGACCTTCAGGAGGCTGAAGGGTGCATCCTGAGGACTAGGGACACAGCAAGTCTGCAATATACTGGAGGGCCTGACTATGTAATGTTCGGAAAGTCAAAACAAAACTTTTAAAACAACAGGAAATTTGACTGGGAGCAAATGGAGACACATGCCCTGTGATAAGACCCCCAGGCAATCAGTGTAATTAAGAAGGGGCTCTTCATGAGTTTGCCAAGCTCAATAATAAAAAATATTTTAAATGTACAGTTCTTTTGTGCTGCATATGCTTGTCCTTTTCTCCTGCTCTGCTATGTTATCAATATGTGCTTTTTGTTTTATGAACATATGTCATTATAGTCTGTTTTTTACTTCCAGCTTACAAGATCTTTATTCTGAAAGCCAGAAATGATCATATGATAATACTTTATTTTTGCGTCACCTGTGAATACATATCATTACTTTAATGCTTTTATATGTTTTCTGAGAAACTTTTGTAAAGTCAATCTTACTCTTTGTTCTGTCTCCTCTGTGTGCTTGTGTGTGTGCATACATTGTGTCTGTCTGCTGCTGGTGTGGCAACTAGGGAAGTGGAGCAAGCTGGTTTGTCAGACTTGGAGATCATCTCTCAGCCAGTGGAGGATGAGAACCAGTGTCTTGCTCCTCCAGTCCAGCTGGTGAGCTTTGGCTATAGAGACCTGCCCCTTGCTGCTCTGGACCTCTCACTGGCAGGCTCGCAGCTCCTCTCCAATGCAGATGAAGATGAAAATAGGGAAGGGTGAGTGAAATTTCTCCTTATTTTCCATTCATTTAATATTTTTTTCCATGACATCTGTGGCAATATTTGAGAGACATGTGATTAATTGTTTGTTGTCTTTTGTGAATATGTTTTGGTTCTGTAGCCTGTGCTGGAGTTTGCATTGTTAGATTTCTTGAGACATACGAGTGTGACAAATATGTTGTAAATCTTAGCCACCAGGTGGCAAAGTCACAGGAATTGGCATCTTTTCTGCCAACTCTTTGTAAGAGACATTTCTGCCCGTCTTCCTGTATGATGTCAGAGCTTGCGGGAAATGAATGAAAGTTGCTGATATAGAAACCGTTTCTGGTGATATGAGATTTGGAAATAAATGGTTAAAACGTGTGGTTGAGGTTTCATGTTTTATGCCTGTATCCTAAAGTGATCATGTATTGTTAAATTTATTAGTACTGTTGTCTGTTTGTTTTAAATGTCATTATTTTACTTCTGTTTTTTAGTTTGCTTGCATTTTTAAGAACAAATTTCTGGGTGATATTTTCATTTTAGTAATAGTTGTTGGTATAACTTAGATTTAATTACATTTCGAAGTGATTTGGAAGGGTATATTCTGATATTCTTGACAATATATCTGGAAATGACCTGTTTGGTGGAGATCTGTGCTTTCTGAGTGCTTTTTAAAAATGTGGGTATTTTTAAACATTTCTTTCCTGCTTGATTTACATGCCTGTGTTTGTTTTTGTATTATTTTCTTTATATAGTTTCTTTTTGTTCCTGCATATTATTTTCATCTGTCATTTCTAAAACATATTCATTCAATAAGAATTTACATTTTCTCCCACTGGACTCACCCTAGCAGTGTGCATCTCTTGTTCATGTCTGTGTGTGGTTGTGTGTACATATGTCTGTGTGTGGTTGTGTGTACATATGTCTGTGTGTGGTTGTGTGTACATATGTTCAGCTGTACACACTGTCTTACTCAAGTTTGTCATTTTACTCGTCATCAATCATTATCGGTCGAGCAATGTGGTTCTTTCTCCACTTAAGCCCTGGGTCAGTTGAAGACAGTTTCCAAGTGCTGAATTACAACATAATGATTTATGCATGTTCATTATTAACTATTAACTGAATTTGATTTGTAGGAGAGAGAAAAAATTTGGGGGCAATTTCTGGCGCCAACATATGATGCTGCTTTATTACTAGCTTGCACTTTGTTACAACAATACTCTTCCTCTGCTCATACATAGAGTATTCTCCACTTTTACTTAGTATATCACTCTACCTCTTCTCCGTTATAGCAGTAGCACAATATCGTCCCGAAAAATGTAAAGCTTATGCTCACTTAAAACAAAAATAATCAAATTTGACCTTAGTAATGCATCGTACCATCAGAAACAGTGATGCTGTCCAATTGGTTTTATGAAACATCAGTCTAATTCTAGACACATCTTCAGGGTTGTTAAACTAAAACAGGCAGAACTTGAACCATAATTTCACACCAGACCGAATGTGCTGAATACTTTCAGCAAGCAAGAAAATTCCCTTTTCAATTTTCAGTAAATTTTGATAATTTCCACAAGCATGTTTATTTGCTACGATTGAGTTTGTGTTGATGGGCAAAATATATAATTTTTTTTCCTTTAAACTGACATCTGCACCACAATCAGTTTAGCAGACAGTCAGGAATTGTACAAAAATGATCAGATGCATTTTGTTTGTGAGTAACATTTGCTTAAAGAACAGAAAACAACATACAGGGGATAGACGGTATTTATTACTACCCATCTGATCTAAACACACTGCTTCACGGAGAAAAAGTCCACCTTTGATTTTGTTCTGAAAGCCATCCAGTGGAAGGCCTTACTGGTGCAAAGCCAACCTCACTGATCTTTCCATCATCAGCAGTGACAGGATTCAGAAGAAGAGACAGAGATGCACCGCTTGTGTTGGTCTTTGCAGAAAATTCAAAGACCGTAGCTGGAAGGGGTCAATGGGTGGATGTGTTTTATTGATTAAACAAGTCAGCTGTATGGGGACTAAATACAATGGGAATATGTTGAAACTGCAAGCTCACCAATTTGGCTTGGTTTGCAAATTAAGCAGACTTTCATTCAGATGCACAGTTGTGTCTTTTATCTGCACCACATCTGCACCTCTGTTATGTATATTGTTTTGATGATAAACAATATTCCCAATGATCACAGTTTTGGAGCAATATGCTGCCACATTTTTAGCAAGTTATGTTATACATTTACATTTTATATTGAATAGGAGCTGCTTTATATCTTTTTACACACAAGCCTCGTCATGTCTGCATGCTACATGTTATCTAAAATAATCATCCATCATGTGTAAAGTCCCCTCCATATCCTTGATGTGCTGTCCCTGTTGTTCACTTTTACATCCATTTATCATTACATGACATCCTTTAGGCCAGGGGTGTCAAACTCAAGTCCCTGAGGACCGGTATCCAGCAGGTTTTTATTGTCTCCATGCTCCGACACAGCTGACTGAAATGACTTAATAGGTTGATAAGAAGCTGTTGGATCTATTTGATTTGCATCAGGTGAGTTAGTGCAGGTAAACAGCTAAACTTGCTGGTTTCCGGCCCTCGAGGACTGGAGCTTGACACCCCTGCTTTAGGCTGTCCAGCATCCATAAGTTTTTTTTTTTGATCAAATTTTTTTCTTTATTTATTAATTGACACAAAGTAAACAAGAAACAACATACATTAACATAATCAAAATGTAAATAGAAT
>JBAMHV010000001.1:21615463-21629936 GCA_037177535.1 Pseudomugil gertrudae
TGCTGAGTGCATTAAGAGCATGTCTGATTTGTAAATAAAAGAAGAATGAGGAGGGAGGCAAGGCAAAAGTGTCTCTTGCAGCATCCATAAGTTAAGTGAGATCAATTTATTATTTCAGGCTGCTTGCTGACAATACAGTAAGGGTCTTTATTATATTTGACATTTTCCTGTGCATGAGCCAGAAGCTGATGGTATTGCATACTTAATATCTTGTAAGTCTTCTTTACTGTGTATATACAAGCCACTAAATTCAGTTGCTTTGCAGGGTCTCACACATCTGATCAGAAGTAGACTAATTTGTTATACTCATTCAGTTATTTATTATGTTTAAACAGAAAAACTTTAGAGCGCGCACATTATGTGCATTTATATATGATAGTGTTCCTTCATATATTCCACCTGTATTTCCAACTTAAGCATTTTGTTAGCTTATAGAGGAGCTCATGTCACTCTATTTGGTTAAATACAAATTTGAACTATTTTGTAATGTTGTCTTTGTGAAACCTGCACACCGTCCAGCAATTATGAGTCAAACCCGGCCTTTAGTCTGAGCTCTCGCTAGGATGCACACAAACACCATAAGCTGTAGTACATGATCCAACATATACATGCCAATTCCATACACACTACCTCATCCAAGGACTCCGTTTGACACCAAATCAGCTTTCACTCCATTGGTTCTCTACAGTTTGTCAGTCAGAGCCAGAACAGATGGATTTCACAGACGCACAGTCAACAGTAGGTAGTGTTGACGCTCACATTCTGCTGGTATTACAACCAGTTTGAGCCCACAGAGTCATTTTCCATATTGGGGTCAATATATCGATCTATTTTGGGTACGTGTGTAATTTTTTGCTGTGGCTGTGATCAGACAGTGCAGGTGTTTGTTCATGAATGCAGCAATTTCTTGTCACTATACCTCTAAAATACCTGTTAGCAGATTCTTTAAGTGTTTTAAATAACTGGCTCACATAATTGATGCTGTTAAGTAGTTGTAAAATGAAATCACCATTCTGGATAAATGAACTCAGGTCTCTCAGTGTTCAGGAAAACCGGTAGGAGCTGCTCTAAAAGGCTGTAATAACAGATTTAGCAGACGCTGTGGTGAAGGTTATTTTATCAGTGTGTTCAATTTTCTGAATGTGCGTCTAGTGTGATGGGGCCACTATTTCATATCGAAGTCATTAGTGCAAAATGTCTGCCTAAAAAATGCTACTGATGGGAGTAATAAAAGTCATCATTCTACGCTCTAATTTTAATGAAATTCCTTTTAAATTCAAGAGACTTGATTTTTAGTGCTCATTTCAGTTACATATTTTCCAGAAATGGTCGTTCACATGATTGTTTCTATCTGTCCTTGTGCAGCTTTATATTGGTTCAGGTTGATATTCTTTAATCTCTTCATCTAACATCGTATGTGCAATGAGAGTTGGCATATTTAGTATTGTTATTTTATATCATCAGGTGTTTTTTCCTGTTTTTAAAATCTATTATTTTTTAAAGCCCCCACAATCAGTGTGATGATGTTCAGTTTATGAATGCGACACTGAGTTTACTCCCCTGCAGGACCCAATTCTGATTCATTCTGTGCATTTCAGCACCTCTGGGCTTAAGGTGATTACGCCCGTGTCTCCGTCTCCTCATTACTGTATCGATCCACCTCTCAAACAGACAGCGTCCATTAGCCTCCTTCAATGACATTCACAAACACCATCATCATGTTTTACGACAGCCTCCTGCGGCGACGGGCAGCTTTCTTAAATCAGCACTTTCGCATCACTGACCTGTGAATTGACTTTGTTGGGTCATAGCAGCACGGAAGTGCCGTTGGGTCCATATCTTTTGCTTTCAGAATGCAAATGGGAAAAGCTGGAGTGCATCTTGCAGAGTGAGTGATGGTGAGTCTCACCTTTAGGGAAATGGGGCAGAGGAACCTTTTTTTAAATGGATGAGTAGAATGATGAAGTGAAGTTTAGAAAAAGCGAGACATCAGCAGTGGGGCTCAATCCACCATCATCAAAATGAAAATATGGCAGAGGAATCTCTTGGATGCTCTGCTAACTTTACCTGGGAAGTGGATTGCCCCATTACCAGTACTCTCTCCTCCCATGTACACACCTCTGTGCTTCCTGGCTCATTGGCTTTCTGAGATGAGGAAGGTATGTCAGGATGAAAACCTTGCATGGGAAGTTTTTAGGCATGCTTCTGTGGGGGATGTTCGGCACAATGAATGAGCTCCTGAGTTTGTTGCAAACATGGTTGAAGTGTTTCATCAGGGTTGTGACGCTCCATTGGGGGAGTTGTTTTCAGGGGTATTTTAAGAAGAAAGCTGAAGTTTGTTCATTTACCAATTACAATGAAAAACTGAATATAAATTAAAAGTGCATATGTGACAGATATGTTTATTCTTTTTCTCCTTTTTTAGGTTGTATGTGATTTAAAAGTGTTCATCTAATTAAAGTTAAATAAAAACTAAAGGGAAATTTTTCAATTTTATTAAAACAAACATATTTACACAGATAATTGAAATAAAAATTAATGTTGCTTTTGTTCCTTTTCTGACACTCTGACACAGTTTTATTTTTACATGTCTTGTCACACTTGCAGTTTAATGTCTAAACAAACAGGGCTTTGCTTGGTCACAGCTTGGTTTACCGTGTAGTTCCAGCATGTTTCATAGCAGGGAACGAGCAAAGGGGATTAATCAAGAGAAAAAGCTCCCATGTCAAGCTGCCACTGTGTGATGAAGCACCTACTGTCAGGCATGTTTGCATATTATAGCCTGTAGCACCGTGAAGGTGGAGCTGACCTTACTGCCATCTCTTGTATACTGTGGTGCCCTCGTGTCACAGAATGACAAAGGAGTCACTCAAACACAACCCCTGATTCTTTTGCAAACTCCCTCCTCTCTGCACCCATATATATTTTTATGCATGAACAGAAAAGCAGCACAGAGGATTTGTATACTGAGAAAGAGAGACAGGAAACAAGGCCAAGCCTGAAAAGCCTTCTCACTGTGCTGCGTAGTGGTTGTTATCTAATCCTCTGTAATCATGGTTCACTTCATATTCCAGTTTATACTGGGCTGTCACACCTCATTAGGAACAATAGTGCTCCTTCATTGATGCCTCTGCACATTCAGATAGGCTCCTTTTTTCTCTCTTTCACTATTTTTCTACATGTTTGTGCATTGCTACTGATATTCCTCTGTGTTCTTGTGCCTGCTAATATTTCCTTAGATTATTTCTGGCTTCTTTGCACATTCATTGTTTGCCTCTTCTGTCTATGTACGCCCTCAGTTTTACAAATGAGCAACGCATTGCAAAAATAAACAAGTAATTAATAAACTATGTTCTGTCATCATAGTAAATCCTACTTAACATAAACATACAAAATATTTTGCTGTCCAGAACTACCTTGAAGCACCGCCCCTAGTCTGTAGAAGCCTGCAGATGCATGGTTCTGTGGTGAGCGTGGCCAGGTTAGAGATTTCCACCACCCATTTCCTAAATTGTTGCCTAAGAGAATGTTCTTATCAGGAGAGAAGTGGGCGACATTGTGGGAGGTGGTTGTTCTAGCTAGCATCAGGGGGCAGTTGCAGTGTTAGCAGATTTGGCGCCATGGTAAGTGGAGTGTAGTTATTATTAGAGTTGGGCCCATCCATCTTCCTGTCTGGGAAAAATGCTAGGAGGACCAAGGTGGTGTGGGCTTGTGTTCAGCAGTTTCATGGCCATCTACTCTTCCCCTAGTCATCAAACTGATTTAGTTTGTTTGCTCACCACTTTTACATTTTTTTACAGTATTGGGAGGGAGTTGAAGAGTTGTTTTGGTGTATTACGGGCTGATACTGGTATATGACTTTGACAACAAAACAAATCACAAGGTCAGGATAACCTTGTGAACCTTTCATTACAAATATTATAAATGATCATAACCTAGTGTGTTACATTTGAAGATAACACAGTTATAGTCTGGTTGATTTTTATTTATTTATAACACACACTAATCCTGTGAGAAGCCAAACAGAACAATCTTTTACCAATCTTTAGCTTGAGCCACTCAGTCCTAATGAATTATCTTTATGGAATAGACAAAAAGGCTTCTAAAGTATGATTTTTCACATAAATGAAAGAGAAGAAAAAAAGTTAGTGGCTGTCAACAGTGTAAGAGATATGAGGAAACAACTTGGACTGATTTAGAAAATCAGGGTAACTTTTAAAAAAATATAATATTCAAGTAGCCAGACTGGCTCAACGGACCACCCTCAACCATCAGAATGCAATTACAAGTGAACACCTGAGCAGTGGGATGATGTCACCTCCCATCCCAGTGATGGGTGTATGGTTGCCAGACGCTGAGACAGAAGCATATGTTGCAGATACGACTGGTCCAAATGTGCAAGGAGTCCGTGGTTAGGTACCAACACCAGATGGTTCATCTAAATTTGTAGTGAGCAAAGAGGGGGGCTAGAGGGGGCAGAGGAAATAACAAGTGTTCCCATGTTTTGCCACCCACCAGCTTTGGGTCCAAATGTCCTATTTATTACACTACAATGGTTTTGTGCTCATATTGGATCTTGAACTTGACAGTTGTAACATAAGCCACATGGTGTCTGTTTCCCACATGGAGGATTTAAAGCACTGCTTTTATTTTATAGTTAAAAGTTCAGCGTGATCATCTTCAATCTCAAGATGTGAACAGTTGCCTATTTCTCCTTGTTAGTTTAAGCAATAGTTATGTAACCATTTACTGTAGAATTTTACTGACTTTTTCATTTGCATGCTTTAACCTGGTTTGACAAAAAGGTGATGTTAAATTACTGCATTTTGGAATATGCACTCTCTGAAGGCTTTCGTCCAGTCAAAGCAATTTGTCCTGATTTAATTAGAGAGCACAGGAAGTCTGAAACAGTGGTCAGGGAGTGACCGGCCTTTCTGTTATCTCCCCAGCTTCTTAATTCCTCTGCCACCGGGAAGTCTACTGGTCCATGTAGTCATTAAATTTAAATGTTCATTGTTTGAGAAACAGATATTTTTGTCCATGATGAGAACAAATAGACCTAAAACCTTTACTGTATGAGACTTATATATGTTTTAAACTCTAAAACATTCAAAACGGCTTGTTATGACCTTTGTAGATTAATTTGTGTTTCTTTTCTTGTAAAACCTGCCTCATATTGAAATTAATTGATTGAATCAAGTTGGTAACAAATAACATGCTTTTTAATTAGGTGCAACATATCTGCTACAACAAATCTAGAAATAAAAATGACAAAAGCATTCAATTTGTAGCTTATAACCCCACACACTCGTGCTCGGTCCTGAAACCACACTTGATGTCAAAGAGCATGCTTTTGCATTGTTCACTTCTCACTGACTTGAAAAGTCTAAAATTGTTTGATTCTTTTTTCTCTTAAAAATCTGAAAAGATTTACAGGCTCTGGAACATTGTAGTCACTCCCAAAATAAGTACAAACACTGTTGTAGGAGTGATAGGTTGCAATAGGTCAGTTTCTAAAAATACATCAAAATAATGTGAGAACCAGATGACTTTATGTGTTTCAGGTTTGCATATAAGTTTTGAGTACATTTGATGTTTTACTTAAAAATATGAAGAAATTAAGAACCTTACAAACAATAAAATTCTCAAGTGTTATTATTTTACTTTCTGTTGATTATTGCTGTTGTAAAGCTCAGCTAGATTAACCGAGTGAGGATTTAATACACCTGATAGGTTTGAATCTTTAGCTGTCTTACACATACTGTATGAGTTACCATGTTACTGTAGCCGAGTAGATAAATAAAGGTGGAAACAGCAAAAAGTTTTGTTTCTCCACAAAGGTCTGCTCCTTTGCTGTTTTAATGGGTAATGGGATAGTAGGTAATTTAAGATTAGCTAACCTTTGCCCAAATCCCATCACATGGGTTATTTCTCATCCTATCCAGAACAACCTATAATTATGTAAAACATTGCACAAGCTCTTGGGGTCATAACATCATAACAGTTGGGGGTGGGGGTGGGGGTGGGATGGGTGTGGGGCTGTCTGTCTTTGTATGTCCACTTTTTGTAATTCATTGTTATGTTATCTGTCTTTGTTTTATTTTCTTTTAATTGATTTTTATCATGTACAGCACTTTGTGTTGCCAAAGCATGAAAAGTGCTTTATAAATAAAGTTTGATTTGATTTGATTTGATAACAGCAACTGTATAAACTGTAGAAAGGATTTATTAAAGAAACGTGTTTGAACCCAAACAGGATTATTTTCTTGCCCCATGACCAAGCAGCTAAGGAGGTGTGTTTTAAAAAAACTTTGCTAAAGTGTTGTTTTTATTACCTGACCGTATTCTACAGGCAATAAAACAGTCGTATTGATGACAAATATGTCAATAACTAAAAGCACTTCTGACATTTCTAGATGTAACTGCTCCATCCAATAATTAAGTCCAATAAGCGATCTACTCTATGAAGTAAAAATACTGTTGGCTTTTATAAGTTGCATCTTAAACTCTATGGCTTTAGATTTGTCCCATTCTGAGCTGAGATACACAGTCTGTAATAAATTATACTTACTGAGGCTTTCTTTTATTGGGAGCTCACATATCAATATGGAAACTGGATGCACACACAGAATACAGAATACACACTGAGTGCAGCCACACACACGGCGACCTTCCTGTCCTCGTGCAACTGTCTTTCCCCAAAGTCTCACAGGACTGGAATAAAAAAGCTGAACACAAGTCACCGTTGTTCATTAAGGGTTGTTTAGAAGCAACTGCTCACGGTGGATCTAGGTTTTGTTTAACTTAAAACAAAATTAGTTTGACATGTCATCTTTCTTGTGTATCGCTCAAATGAGATGTTTTGATCTTATTTGATCAGCGAGATTTGTCATTTGAAGGTGGAAAACAAAAGCAATTGTGAGACAAATCTGGTGTTTCAAAGTATTCAGCCTTACAAAGTCAAGTCATTTTCAGCAACAAGTCTCGTGTGTTTGCCTCTAATTTTAGCACACATAGCCACTGGGATTTCTGTCCATTCCTCTTGTCATAAAGTATTGTAGCTTCTACCAGCTGGATAGATCCTGTTTGTGCGTAGCAACAGTCACATAACAGATTTTCAATCAGATTGAGGCTTTAAAATATCATTCATTTTGCACCTGACACTACAGCAGATTCCTTACACTGTAAATGTGCTTAACTGTACCTGAAAATAGTCTTTTTGATTATGATTCTAGCTATTTAAGATTTGTCCTAAACTATTAAAATGCCATCTAATAAGTATTTTAGGGTCATTTCATGCTGATCGGTAAACTCTTTCCCACGCTGAGTGATCAGATCAGGATTAGGAAGGTTCAGGAAGGTTCTTTGAGATTTTGCTTGTATTCAATGACATGCAAGGTTTTTCATTTCTGACTCATTTTAAAAGTTTTGCTAATTGATAAACTATCAATTATTAACATGTATCTTTAAAACAAAGTTAATCAGTGCAAATGGATTTGGTATGTCTGTCTTTAGGCTGTGGCATCACTGTGGTTTCACCTTCCTTCCATCTGTTTGTACAGATGCACTGGATGAAAAGACCAGCAAGTAAAAATAAGAATACGTAAAGTAACAACAACAGAACAACTAGAATATTATATTATAGAATAGCTATAATTTAAGTCTGTATTTACATAATTGGGACTTTTTAGGGTAAGCATGTGTTAGAATGCTAAGTGATTCAGGTAATGCTGTAAATCAGCTCAGCAGTGTTTCTCCACTGTACATAGAAACCTTTTTACATTCAGACAATTGGTAATGCAAACAATTACCCGTGCAGCTAATATTAAGCTTTTGTAACAAAATGCGCAATAAAATTTATCTTTGTAAAATTACTTTTAATCACAGTTGCAGTTATTGAAAATTCGCCATTAAAGCTTCAAACGAGAAGAATCAGAAGAAACGACTGTTTAAAACAACTGTAAGCTTACCACTGAGATGATTCTAAGCCATGTTGACAATTTTGCATCACCCGTCTTCCCCTTGGGTTATGATGAAATACCAAAATAAGAACGGAATGGATAGAAACAACACTTTTCTGCACACATGCAAAATTGTCAGAGTATGAACATAAGTGCTTGGAATGAATCTGTAACTCTGTCGAACCTTCAGCTTCTACTCTGCTATTTTCTCTGCAAATTGGCAAATAATTTTCACAAACTAAAGGAAGATTTGGTGTCATGTTAATAGAAGCAAGAAAACAACCTAAACTTAACTTAGACTTAAACAAAAACTGAACGTAATGATGACGAGCGTGATGTTTGTGCTCTGCTTTCTGGTGAATCCCAGGATAGGTGTAGATTTGTTTCATCTCTGTCTCAGTATTGCAAACAAAGTGTTGGTATTCTCACGTTACGCCCTTCTCATCCCAAGAATAGTTGGTATTACCACTTTTAAAGCACCTCAGAAGACTGGCCAATAAAAGAAATCCAATTTGCCCCTTCCATTATGGATAAAAAGTTATTTTTAGTCCAGAAAATGACTGAAACTTTGCCCAGGACTGAATTTGTTTGAACTAAGACTGCAGCAGCTTCTCCAAAGCATGCTTTTTCTGCTGTTTACATCACATTATTTATGAATGAGAGGAAATTAAACCAATTTTAGTTGTGTTTTTTGGGTCATGACAGTTTTTTTAATAAATTGTTTTGTTTCATGTCAACATCAAATATTTATTTATCCACAAATTGTATTTAAGTTTAACTTTAATAGTGTGAGCATCCAAATGTAATGAAGCAGTTGCTCATTACATAAAAGAAATTAGTACATGTAAAGCACTTTGGGAATGCTTGGACTTTTTTATTTACATGTCTGCACTATCATATCATGTCCATAGTGCCACTATGGACATAATTACACACAAATATTTGTTTATTGACATGTGATTTTTATTTTTCAGGGACCTAGAGAAGAGAAAAAGGTTAATGAAGTGACAATGTGAAGAAAGCAGAGATTGTGTGTTATTGGGAAAATAGGTTAGACTGGGTTTATTTTGTGTATTGATAAGAGTGTTGTTTGTGTATATAGTGTTTATTTACAGATCTCATTTAAAGAGTTTTAGATTGTAGTATTTTGTAATGGGAAAGCACCCCTGTAAAGTGGGAAATGATTCAGTCCAATTAGCAGCTGAGGAAATAAATAAGGGCCAGTTGGTTCATTAAGAGCTGCTGGTGGAGGCTGAGCTGCTAAACAACAAGCTGGTGAAGTCCCAGGTCCACCAGATCACCAAATAAAGAGTCTTTTTTTGGGTATTGGAGGCCTTTTGGTGTTTTTTCACTGTGACCAGCCGCTGACATAAACCAGCCATCTTACACCAACGTATCTATATTTGTGCCTAAAGTCTGACGTGCACACTGTTTAAAACAGTAAATTTTATACTGATATAATTTGTAAAGCAACAGTTGGTTTTAAAACTCTGAGTTTAACCTTGTCTGCTGAGTGTGCTTGTCCACTAGTGACTCAGGCCAGGTGGTGATGTCAGACTGTCAGGCAGACTGGCTAAGTGAAAAAAAAAATTTTGCTACTGTTTTGTTGCTTTAATAAGACTCATTAATATACGGGATGTGTCACCAGCAGTGTGTGACTGTGTCCCCCCCAGCCCGGGCTGGTTTTGGCTTGACATGAAGTAAGGATGCACACATTCAGCCTGTTTGTCATTGGATCAAAGCTGAGTCTCTATACTGCATTCAAACTCAGTTATTATATTATTTTTTTGTACATGTATGCTGTGTGGCAAAAAAGGTGACATGTGCTTAAAATTTTATTGGACTGCCTTTAGCTTTGATTCACAAGATTTTCTTTCATCCAGTTCTGCATCAATTCTTTTCACTAAAATCTTGATAATGGTAGTCTGACTTCTGTCCACAACCTTCTCCAGCACATCCCAAAGATTCTCAATGAGGTTCAGGTCTGTGGGAGCCAATCCATGTGTAAAAATCATATCTCATGCTCCCTGAACCAGTCTCTCACAATCTGAGCCAGATGAATCCTGACATTGTCATCTTAGAATATACCCGTGCCATCAGGGAAAAAAAAAAAAAATCCCTATTTGGTCATTCAGGATAATCAGGAAGTCAGTTGACCTCATTGTTTTGGCACATAATGTTGCTGAACCAAGACCTGACCAACTGCAGCAACCCCATATCATAGTGCTACCTCCGTAGGCTTGTACAGTCAGGACTTGGCACGTTTGCTGCATCACTTTATGTGCCTCTTTTTATCCTGATTCTCCCATCACTCTTATACATTTGGACTCATCAGATCACCAGAGACCAATCTTTATGCTCCCTGGCAAAGAAAATCTTTTCTCACAGGTTAGCCTGACTGGCTACAAAACTGTTCAGTTACAATCCCTTGGGTTTCCTTCATGTTCGTGTGAAAGTTGTCCTACTTTCATATAGCCATGAGTTTTCCCGCTGTTTTTCTTCAGTTTGATTAAAAAACGTTGTGCAGTTCTTTAGCCAATGTTAATAGTTTTTGTAATCTCTTGATGTTTTTTCTGCTTGATGCCAGTGATCTGACCCATCTTTAACAGAGTAACACCTTTTCCGTGACCATGGGATCTGTCTTTCCACATGGTGGCTTAACAAATGAGAAGTTGCTCATTGCATCAGTGGAGGTTAAATAAATGTTGCCAGCTGAAAGATAATTGCTCATGCAGTAATTCTCAAAAAAATGTTTAGCTAAATCTAGATCGAAACTACTTTTGGATAGGCAGTGTATCTATGCGGTTAGTTAAGGCATTGACTTGGTTAACCTGTAAAAGAAAGGTGTATTCCAGGGCCAAAGTCCCGCGGATTTTCAATGTATCTTTGCTCTAAATAGATCCAACACGCTATGTCATTTTGCACAATTAATTTGAGTCAGGTGTGTTGGAATAGGAAAACATCAAAGCCTGCAGAAGTGTGGCCCTTTAGAAGTAGAGCTGGACACCTTTGGTGTTATTGATGTGTGGCAGATTCATAGCACAGGTGTATTATATTATTTTGTCATTTTATTGTCCTGAGTTGATAGATTTCATTATTAGATGGGCTGCACTGAGAACAAGTGTGTTTATTACTTTAAGGAATTTTTTCTAACATCAAAAAGTACCTTTTAAGTATGTGTGAAGTCTGATAAGCTTAAAACCCCAAGCTTCAGACTCATTTTGATGGCACACTAATGTCTATATATCATTCGAGGATCCATTATTACCCCTCACTGTTATAATGTTAGGGGGACAGCTCTTCACAATTTGAGCATTTCCATTTTGGGCCAATATTTTACTGCAGTATTTTGTTTTATGGCACCACGCCACATCCCAACAATTTGATAACAACACGCTGATTGTTTTCATCATACATTGTGGCTGATTCATCAAAAGGAACTTTATTAAAGTGACCTTGGAAAAGTAATATAGAAAGCTATAGCAAAAAATGAGCCAAGGATCTGGACTTTTAAAGATCCTTGCCAACAAAAAGGACTGACTTTTATTGGTGGGAGAGAGCTCAGAAAATAAAATCAGGATCCAGGATGGATGTTGAATTAACTATGTCAGGGGGATACTCATGAAGAAAACTGCCATAGTTCAGTAGTTGGGCTTTAATATGACTTGATTAGCATTATCGATTTTGTTTTTGAATGCAACTTTATTCAGAATGTGACTGGATTAAGCAAGCTCTTCACGCAGGCACATATGAACATACAGGCACCCATGTCGTATCTGTAGATGTATAGGTTGCAGAAAGCAACGAAAAACTGCCCAAAAACCACAAGTTCTGGTTCAAATATCTCAACACATGCACAACGTCAATGTAGAGCAAAAGGCGAGGTCAAAGTCTGAGGGGTGTGAAACTTTGGAGTCATCTCATCAGACTGTGTCATTATAGGCTGAACAATTCTTATTTTTTTTTTGTGTTATTCAGATAAACATAGAAGGGGGGGGGGGGGGGGGGGGGGGGGGGGGGGGGGGGGGGGGGGGGGGGGGTGGAAAGTTTTTGTTTTTTTTTTGGGGTAGTGAGGGAAAAAGAAACCCCCCCCCCCCCCCCCCCCCCCCCACCCACCCACATCCTCATCAAAACGTCTGGAAGTTTTATCTTCCGGCTGTGCAGCGCCAATATCCAGAGTCCAATTAAACCTAGTAAGCCAGCTGATTATGTCATGGAGTTGTGATTACCAGACATTCAGCCTGTAGGGTCCAGTGCAATGCCACACTTTGTGTTGTCATCATGACGTGCCTGTTTTCTTTCATTTCTGATGATGTGATAAGAATTTTTAATGTAATTTTATTTGAAATGTGTGTTTTCAAGCCAGCAACAAATCCCCATCAATGGGTTTGCTCTTTTAAAATTTCCCTTATTGGCTTCATCCACCCATCCATTTTCTACCGCTTATCCCTGAACGGGGTCGCGGGGGGGCTGGAGCCAATCCCAGTTGACATCGGGTGAGAGGCCGGGTACATCCTTGACAGGTTGCCAGTTTATTGGCTTTAATTGTTTATCTTTATTTTATGCAAACACCATGAGAGTAAGAATGTCAATACATTCCTTTCCATGTAAACTTTTCGTTTGGTTAAAAGGTTAGTAAAGTTTGATTTAGTTTGCAGATCCATTTAACTATGTGCAGGGTCTTTAGAACTTAAATCTAGAATCTGTTTTCTCAGTATATAAATGAGAAAAATGAATACATTAATGAGAAAAAAGAGTTTTCTTATGATCTTATTATATGTTCTCCTCAAAGTGGACTTTTTATGTAATGCTTCTACTGGTGTTTATTGCGACTGACTTCAGTATGTGATGACTCCTGGAGCCATCAAAGCGGAAGGAGACAACCCTCTTTATAAAGTTTGTAAGGGCAGTATTACACTTTTATCCATCTTTTTTTACTACTACCACTCTGTTATATTGTTGCTGTGATTTTTTTCTTACTTTCCTTCCTCCAAGCAGTAGATTGAAGCATGAAATCATCTGATAAAAGATGCACTTTAAAGATGATCTGAATATGGTGTAAGTTGGCTAAACCTTAAACCTCTGCAGGTTGAGGCTGTTTGTTTGTTGATCTAAAGGGATCCAAACTGCCTACAGTCATAAACACTTGATTCAACAGGAAACAGTTTCTAATAAGGTGGTTAAGTGCTAATTGCTAACAACATGGAGGAAACTACTTTGAAGGAATTCAGCTTTTTGTAAAGCACAAATTGGTCCAAATATGTGGTGTTAAGGTAAAGACAAAACGATAATCGATGGATGAATATTGCTTTAAATCCTTCATGTGGGAAGGATAAATCCACAAATATTGGAAGGCTTGGAAGACGTTTTGCTCAAATGGTGAAAATTTAAATACGATCAAAGATTTCAAATTCAAAAGATTTCAAAGATTATAACATGCATTTATACAAAACAGGTATTTTGCATCAAAACCTACTTATGCTGTCCAGTTCGTACACCTGAATGATCTTCAAACATCACAGCTTGGTGTGTTTATTTATAACACACAGCCTATTAGCATGAGTAGGATGGCGCACAAGGTTCAGTGAACACATCATTACTTTGTGTATGCACATTAAGTATGTGTTTCTGCTATCATTGATTATTTTCTGGCACAGTTTCAGCCTGAATTTGATTTTAATCCAAACCTACAGTGATTTTTTATTCAGATATTTGGAAACTCTTCAACTCTTCAACAGGTGAAGACATATTCCTTATTACTTAGATATTAGATATGTTATTGTGTAAGGTGATCACAAAGACAAAACATCATCAATTTTTATTTAATTTTTTCTGTTTAATTTCTTTGACATGTGTGGAGGAACTTATGGACTTATAGTGTATATGATATCCTTAATAAAGCTTTACCACAGTTTTGCATATTATGGGAATTTAGTTTTTACTTAGATTACAAGAGAAGTCCATATGTGAAGTGAAAAAAGACACATGTGTGGCCTCTTCCACCTACTGAGCAGATACAAATATGCTCCATATGGGGAGATGACTAGTAAAAAAGTCCCCCACATGGGACAGTTTTTTCACAGCATCAAACCAACAGCAGTGAATGCTCCAGGTTTAATGCTGTGAATCTGACATGGAGCCTCCATTTCATTTGTTTATATTACAGAGGGGCTTCAACAGAAAGTGTGCATCATATACAGATAAAATAACACTCCTCCTATGAACTGATTGCTTTTATTGCAGTATTTTCTATAGAATTTTCCTCAAATGTTGGTTCTAGAAATTTGTTTGAAGGATAGAAAACAATTTACTCATAATTTAAGAAAGCATAATTTAAGCTAATGATCTTATAGTATAAATAAAATATTTGCATTCTTCTGAGTGGAGTAAACCCACTCACCAGTAGGCTGGATTACTGTAATGGTCTTTTAAAAGGACTTCCCAAAAAGAGCATTAAATATCTGCAGCTCATTCAGAACTCTGCAGCTCGAGCTTTAACAAGAACAAAGAGA
>JBAMHV010000001.1:21631501-21643500 GCA_037177535.1 Pseudomugil gertrudae
GTAACCAGACCAGAGTCCAGACCAGTAACCAGACCAGAGTCCAGACCAGTAACCAGACCAGTAACCAGACCAGAGTCTAGACCAGTAACCAGACCAGAGTCCAGACCAGTAACCAGACCAGTAACCAGACCAGAATCCAGACTAAACATGGAGAAGCAGCGTTTAGCTGTTATGCTGCAAACATGTGGAACAAACTGTCAGTGGAGATTAAACTTTCACTAACTGTAGACACTTTTAAATCCAGGTTGAAAACATTTATTTTTTCATGCGCCTATGAATAAATTAGCACGGCACATTTATATGATCTGCTTTTAATGACTTTTATTTAATTTATCATTTTATTCTGATTTCTGCTGTTTTATATGCTTTTACTGTTTCAATGTAAAGCACTTTGAGTTGTCCTGTACATGAAAGGTGCTGTACAAATAAACTTGGCTTGTCACTCTTGAGCTGCAGTTAAAATAGAGTCATTTTGCCACCATTGTAGCTCATATTAGCACCACACCAAGGAATGAAGACATGATCAGAGGAGGGAAATGCTCTGCCAACGTCTGAGTTTTCTATGCCAGTACATGGGGAGAAAGGAAAGGTAGTGGACAGAGCCAACTTTCCATTCCAGATGGAGAGCTTGTGAGAAGCATTGTTTCTCTCCACTCAGACTGTAAGCCTTATAGTTGATCTGTATGTCCGCCTCATGTTTTTAAAACATGAGTATTTACCTACCTTGCCAGACACTCTAAGAGCATAAATGCTAGATTCTTACCACTCCTGTCAAATAAAAAAAAAAATTATTATTATTTTAGTTCCTGTCTGTGGCTTCTATCCTGGATCACTGTGTTTATAAAACATGAGACTCTTCATTCTTTGCAGCATCCTCTACAGCAACTCCCTTTATTGCCATATAAAAAGGAGTTAATTGGAATTCCATCCACACTAGTGATGGTCACATCACCAGATCACAGAGCCCCACTGTCCCTCCCTCTGTCAATGCTGTCTCTGACCACCCATTGCTCTGTTTCCCTTAAACTTTGCTTGGTTTTCAGTAGATGCTCCCTTTATATGTGTAAACTAACACCATCTGTTGGACATTGCAGGAAGTTCAAATATACATACAGTAAAACAGAACTGTTACAGCTACAGAACAGTAGTTACAGAACTAAAATTATAAATAAGTACTTATTGTTTTATGGTTAAACACGGAAACACTCTTTTCTTTTGGGTCTTTTTTTAGGTCCAACTGGCTGAAGCCATGCTGCGGACGTCGAGTGGCCCTGTGGCAGGTCTGCCTGCTCAGTGCCGGCTTCAACTGCATCCTAGTGGCCTGTGTTATCCTTGTGGTTCTTTTCCTGTCTTTGGAGCTTCTCATCGACACCAAACTACTACAATGTAAATAGCCCGGAAAGGTTTGCTGAGTATGCATGTTCTTCATCCATAATGTGACATTCATGAAACACCTGGGAGGCATGCGATGCAAGCGATGCAACTCGCAGCAGCTCATCTGGAACAGCTGGGAGTTAAACTCTTTAGTGTCCTTGAGCATTACACTCAATCTTTATTACTCTACTGGCACTTTTACTAGATACTTGCCCATTAGATTATATAAAGGAAATTTATTTCAGAGGTACCTTGTTCATAATTACTCTTTTGGTGCACATCTGGAGTCTATTGACAGTTGTCACTCCTCAGCATCATAAATGTTAAAAATATCTGTTCACATACTCTTACATCAAGAATGGAAGCTACCAATCTGAATGAATGGGTAGGTGTGATTAATTTTTACCTGTGTATCAGTATTATCATGTTTATTGTCTAAAACTGCCAGTATTAAAACCTCGGTTTTCACTTTTATCATCACGACATGAAGAAAAACAGTCAAAGATAAAAAAGTTGGAAAATTTGGAGATTTTGTCTTTAATGTAAGTAAATTCTCCAGCAGAGCACATCAGACTTTTTATGATAATATCATCACTTCTCTATGTGCAACAGCATACAACAGTAAAAATCTCACAGAAATACCTTACACACTTGTGCTGGATAAAAACACATAGCTGAGAGGGGTTACTTTGGGATAAATATGTTTCTTGAAAATTTTCTTTGTTTGTCCTGCCATCAGTGCCACATCACATGGACGTCGTTATGAAATTTGTTGCTTGCAACTCTGACAGTGATGGAAACATGTCATGCACACTAAACACTTTTAAACTTTTAAAAATAAACAATCAGGATACTCGTAGAAGTTATACAAATCTTGTTTAAATTACCGTAACTGATTAAAACTCTAATATAGCCTTTAAAAAGCTTATTTATGTGCATTTACTGAAACACCTTCAATAAGGAAAACTGGATTAAAGAGTGATTTCAATCTTCATTATCTTGTAAAGCCAATTGAAAGCAAGTTATTTGATAGCTTTAACATTTGGCTGAGGCTAGTTGGTAGATTGTAGCTCCACTATGCGTTTACAAATTATTTAAATCATACTATGTTTGGCACAATAAAAACCACCTTGTCAAGTTAACTGTTGGGTTAAGGAGAATTCAAAAACTGTAAATATGACAGACATCTTTTTTTTATCTATTAAAGTATTTTCTACATATTTGTATCTGAATACTCATGGAAAGTATTTGAATTTCAATATTATTAGTGATGAGCATGTGTGTGTTGGATGCCCTGTCACAGAATAGATGGAGGTGGATGATAAATAGTTCTGATGGAGAGTGATGGAGTGAAGTGATAATGAACAAAGTATCTCGTCAATGGCAGCAGGCGGACATCTTCATTGATTACTGGCCAGTATCCAGCTCTAATGATAACCAAGTCTCAAAAGGAAGGGCTGTAGGACTCTGGTCACATTAGATCTATTATAATCTTGTTCTCAGTCTGCTGCTAGTTCTCTAAGACAAATATAGGTATTGATAATAATGTGTGATTTGGCTCTGTATGTTAATTGATGGACTCTAAGATAATGAAAATGGATAAAAATGATCAGGGACAACATGTTACAACATTATACATTTTGTTAAGTATAAATTCACTCCAAACGTTACTTGGCATTCATCAGCAGCTGTTGTACAGTTTTGCTGTGTTGTGTACTTTCTTAGACTATAACATTTGTCTTGTTGTTTTTTCTTGACAGTCTCCAATGCGTTCCAATTTGCCAGCATTATCCACTGGATCAGCCTTATCATCCTGTCTCTCTTCTTTTCAGAGGTAAGACATGAACACTGCATCTGTAAAAAGTGGGTGCGTGTTTTATTTATTTCTGTATAAATAAACAAATGTTCTTTGAATAGTTATAAATGTCTTATTTTTTCCCTCTCTGCTTTTTGTTCCTTCACTGATGTCATGTGATCACAGGAACATTTCAAAAGGCACAATACTTCTGAAATGTCATTTACATCAATGACTTTAGATGAAGATATTCTTTCTATGGCAGTGCAAGCTGGCCTAATGAAAATCTAAGCTAGATGGTCACTGGGATTTCTTTGCCATTATTGTCTGGTCTAGATAAACTTTGATGGTACTTTGGTTGTAAAATGCCAATCATTTATAGCATATTTCTTAGTCTAACGTTAAATAATATCTTCTTTTACTTGTAAATAACAACAAAAAATAGAAAGGGTCAAATTTGATGCAAATGACAGCCTCACCACCAATGGCCTCTACTAAATATTAATTAGCACAAAGCCAACAAGGAACAATTATTACCACTGAGCTTAATGAGCAGTAGGGATGGAGTTACAGTGATATGATCCATCAATGTACCTCACCTACTGACATCACAGAAGAGTCACATGGGAGGGCTGTGGGATATGACAAATTACCTGCTGGTTCTTCTGCACCAATCAAAGTACAGATTCATGACACATGGGTCGATCACCTGCTCTTCCTGTGTGACACAACTCAATGGTCCAACATGTGTTATCATGGGTTAACAGTTCCACTCTTATATGACAGCTTATCCTATTTTAAGTCTCTGCTCGACAAAAGATCCCAAAGCCAACAATATTTACAGTTTTAGATGCAGTTATATTATATGTATTCTGCCATTTTCTGAAGGAATATTTTATTTACCAACACTAAATATTTAGTTTTTAGAGTCTTTGGAGTCAAAGTGGCAATAAATATTTCAATCATAAATAAAATGAAGCAGATCTTAGAATATCAGACACTCCATATTCTTTACTGCTCTTTAATATTACCTTATTTAGAATACTGTATAGCAATGTGGGGCAACAATTATAAAAACACACTTCACTCACTAACAATATTACAAAAAATGGCAATCTGTGTTATTCATAAAGCTGCTTATCTGCATCATACAAACTCTCTTTTTTTAAAACCCAAATTACTAAAACTTCCAGACTTGGTCAGTTATCATACAGCACAGATTTAGTTTAAAGCCAGCAGGAACATATTACCATACCACGTACAGTCAGAGAGATGGAGGTTATAACTTCGGAGGGAACAGAATATTTAAAATGCCCTTGGTGAAAAGCACAAGAAAAAGTTTGTGTGTGTCTGTTTGTGGGGTTAAATTATGGAATGATTTGCAGGAAAAACACAGGGGGTCTCATCCATGTATTTAAATCAATACATAAAGAATCATTAATTGAAATGTACAGATAATAGAAAATGTGGTATTGTTATTATTATTATTTTTATTACTTGTATAATTGTTACTATTTTTTAATAATGTGTTTTATAATTGCATAACTTTATAATTGAAATTGATTAAAGATTATATTATATACATAGTTTATTAGTATGAAGGTATCATTGTTATACTATGTTGTTAAGACTGTTAAATTATTGTATAGTATACAGTAATAATTGTTTTATTTTTAAATTATGTTGAAATAAACTTTTTTCAATTTGATTTTTTTTTCAATTCAATTCAAAGAGAAGTTATTAAAGGTCACCACAGCGCTTAATTGGATACAATTAGAAAGCACAAGCAGGCCAGAAATCTGTGTATGGTGATGGACTCAGACCTTAATTTTAAAAACACATTAAGGGAACAAATAAGGCAGTCTATGATCACCTTAAGAATATATCAAGAGTAAAACATTTGATGTCTCAGCAGACCCAATGGTCCATGCTTTCATCTTTAGTGGGTTTAATTGCTCTAACAGTGTTTCTATGGGTCTTTTTAAAACAGTAATAAGAATAAAAAATGAAAAAATAACTGCAGCTAATTCAGTCTGAGTCCTCCCCAAGACCAAGAAAATGGACCACACCAGTCCAGTTCTGAGGTCTTTACACAGGATAGACTTTAAAGTTCTGTTACTGCTTTATGAAGCTCTGAACCAAATGCATTAGTGACTTCTTGACCCAATGTGAACCCAGCAGACCCCTCAGGTTGTCTAGATCCAGTTTTTGATCAGTTTGCAGTGAGATATGGAGAAGCTGCATTCAGCTTCTACGCTCCACATGTCTGGAACAAACTCCCAGAAAACCTCAGATCAAACCATACAGAGTTCATTTAAATTCAGGTAAAAGTCCCATCTATTCTGGGTTTAAATATTTTTCATCATTACTCCAAATCTGCACTGTTTCCTTTAAAAATGTAATAAAAAATCTGATAATGTTTCGATACTGTATAAATACTTTTTATTATCTAATGTTTCAATGTGTCTGTAAAGTTCTTTGAAGCTCCCTAGTGTTGAATTGTGCTTTATACATGCTGTCAGATTTGTCTAAAGAAGCTTTTAACTTTGGTTTGCCCACCAAAGTAAAGTAAAACTGAGAGTATCCTGACTGCTGTATATCACAAGTAAGGCACTAATTATGTACAGAATCACTTTAAAAGAAACAAAACAGAAAAATGTCCTTTTCAGATGTTAAATCACCTCTCAACACTTTTTTAGACCTTTTTTTGTTTTTGTAGTTAAACCATGCATTTGATTTTTCTCTGAATATCCAAACTGTTGATTCAATCACTTCAACCCTATTTTAACACTGATGAATGTGTCTTTCCACCATTTATTTGATTGTTTTTGCATTCACTTTAAATAAATGACTTTCTGAATTCACGTTGTGGGTTCACAGCAACTGTTTTTACAAATACGTGAAATGCAGACTTTTTATCCTCTTTGCTGATTAATAAAAGAACTGCTGTTAGCTGGTAATCTTTTGAGTCTACTACAGGAGCAACTGTAGCTTAGAAGCGCAGTTGTCTTGTTCAGTTTTAGGTTTCCTCTGATGACAGGCTGAAGGGTCCTTGGGCAAGACACCGAACCCCCAACAAGCCCCTGATGTTCCTATCGGGGTGTGAGAGTGTGTGTGAATGTGCTATAGTGTAACGGTATATGAGTCCATTTACCTAGTCCATCATATAATTTAACCCTGATAGAAAAATCAAGACTTATTTTCATATATTGCTGAACAACATTAGTTAAATGTATTAATATAAAAATATCTTGATCCTTATGAGAGATTCTATTATGTAAATGAATTGGCTAAATGATTAGCCATTTTATTTCCGGTTTCTTTTGAGTCTAGCTTTAGATATACCATCCTTGCATTTTTATTCTACAGTATTTGAAAAATGAAAGAGATTTAAGAATAAAGCAGATGCAGGCCTTCTTTCACTGGATGCCTGTGATGACAATTCAAAAGACCGTGTGAATCAAAATGGCTTTGATATGTGTCAGCCTGCTCCCTCATTTATCTATTTAAAGTTTTTCTTTATCTGTGTCTCACTTAGACTGTCTTCAGAATTGTGGTGCTTGGCATCTGGGACTACATAGAAAACAAAGTGGAGGTTAGTATTGGTATTCTGGCTAATACTGATAAGACCAAATATTTTAAACATATTTTATCTTATTCATCGGTTTCGTTCCCAGTTTGAGGGATGTTTAATACTCTGAGGAGCATTACTTGCTTTGACTTGATGAGAAAGTCCTTAGGCTTTATCTTATACATTTATGTAAATGTCTGGGTACAAGAAGTGGATTTAACATGATAGCTGTGGCAGGAGCGCTGGGAGCAGAAGTTACTAGTTGAGGCCAATAAAAAACAACTGCTACTGCTAACTATTGACCTTAAATGGACTTGTAGCTGTACTTTGTTGCCTTTGGAAATATTTATATTAACACATTTTCTGTTTATGCTTAAGCTCAGTTAAATAATTACAGGCACTACAAGTACTTGAGTTGTATGAGTCTCTCCAAAAAGCCCAAACATCCCCTGTAACTAACTCAGAATCACTAGAATACAGAAAATGACCTCATTTAAAAGCCTAACAATAGAATTAGCCTATGGTTAGCTGAGACTGGAGGTTTAGGTGGTCATACTTTTAGGGATTTCTGGTTCACTACAATGTAATGTTCTTGTTTATGACAATTCTCAGGTATTTGATGGTGCTGTCATTGTGCTGTCTCTGGCCCCAATGGTGGCCTCGACAGTGGCCAATGGGCCCAGCAGTCCCTGGGATGCCATCAGTCTCATCATCACCTTACGTATTTGGAGAGTCAAGAGGATCATCGATGGTGAGGGATGAAAAAAAAAAGGACAAAAGAAAACTTTCATCCATCAAAACATAACACACATAAGACTGACTACTATTAAGCAGGCAAATATTTCTGAAAACAAAGGGGTCATGCAGATGCAAGCAAAACAGCTGGCCTTAAAAATCAAAACAACTCCATTCTTTCCATGATTATAGTAATTATTTGCTATTCTTTGCAATACAGCTATTAATCATTCCCGAGAGTAAATTGCTGCCACTCCTCTGATCTAACTCAGATTGATTGTAAGCGTATGGCTAAGTGGATTCAAAGAAACCATAATGAATATAGTGGTTGTCCTCCCCTATGCTAATGCAGAATGGCTCAATATCTGTTCAGAGGTCACCCTCAAAGCAGGCCTCTGACTGCATACAGAATCAGCTGCACATAAAGCACACAGGAGTTCAATCTGCAGCCTGTCTCATTCAAGTCCAGTGAAATTGTGTGTGTGTGTAAATACTGTTAAATTATTTTTATATCAGTGATATTTTGATATCTGATTTTTAACTGCAACTTTTTATCTTCAATTTTCTAAATGCAACAACTCATTTTGAGAATAAGTACAGTCTTATCAAACACTGTTGGTAGGACACAACGAGCAGGACTTCCTTTGTTTGCTTCTTAACATGCAGCTGTAGCATTGCTTTCCAGGGAATGTACTCCTGATTTCCCTGCTGCTTATCTCAACCTGTTGGCTTTGATACTTGTGAGTGATTGAGTTTTCTTGTTTGAAAGGCAGCAACACACCCAAAAAGAGCCAAACCAATAAATGAGAGACCGTCTCCGTTATTGTAAAAGAGGGACTGAGGGGCTTGCAGAATAAGCTTGAAGTATTAAGTAGCAACATTTGTGTCAGTCTGGTTGGAATAGGAATACAAAGGAGTGACTGGAGTAAGAAAAGAAAAACATTTTTTTGTGCAGAACACTGCCAGATGGGAAATATCAACCTTTTAAGTAGGTAGGTAGAAAATGCATCTACTGTATTAGAAAACTGAAACAAACGAAAACTTTGTCTAAGAAGTGGAAAAAAATATTTGGAAAAATAAAATTGGCATATTTATGATTAAAATAGTAAAATACATCCAGCCCCCCCGCGACTCCGTTCAGGGAAAAGCGGTAGAAAATGGATGGATAGTAAAAATACATTATATCTAATGCTGAAAGGGCAAAAACTATGCAATTTATCAAAAAGATTAAATGTGAAAGCAATGCAGAACATTGTGCTCTGACAGAAAGTTAGAAATTTCTTCTAAGATACGAATCCTACAATGTCAGAGGACATCTTGTTTGTTAACATTTAATTTAATTTAGAAGTTCTTGTTTATTTCAACATGACAATACCAAACCACATTAAAAGCATCACAACAACATGTAAGATGTGCTTCTTGTGTTAAAATGACCTACCTGCAGTCTCAACTTCTCAACTAAAAGTGGAAATATGAGCTACAACGGAAGAGCGTCTATATGACTATGCGGACCAAAAAAGAGAAAACATTCTTTTAAATGCAAAAACAATGGCCTCAGTTCAGCACATCAGCATGATAAAACTTTGAACTGCAATGCATCGCCTGTAGCAGGACATAATATGATTATGATTAAACAGACTCTTACAGACGATTATAAATTGGGATATTACCATTTTACATGCACTGCCAGAAGCTGTCAGCAGTGCTGCAATACATAGCATACCATGCGTTTGACTTGGGAGCTTACTTTCACACAAACATGTGACAGCTTTATATATTTTTTAAAGCTTCTGATTGTGCTTTAAAGCTTGTCTGAAATCTGGCTGGACTGACCCCCATCGGAAGTCTCCTCTTTTTGTTGTGCTAGTCTGCCAGCATGGCTATAATCAGGTTCAAGAGGTCTATGCCAATGAATGTGTGCTTTGCTCTTTTCTCTATAACATAAAATGATTAATTCTTTTGTTTTTGTTTGAAAAGTAATCAGTCAAATTGCTTAATAGTTTCATAATTCAGAGATACAATCAGAATATTACTTTTGTGGCTGCTCATTGCAACAAACTGCAACATTACCTTGATATTATGTGAGTAAAAAGAAATGTGACGCTGGAGAGGTAGACGTCACTGGTTGTCTAAAATGGTGACAAGTGCTAAAATTTATTTCCAACCATGGTTTTTTATAAGTACATCTTTCAATTCTGCACAAGAAAACAGTGTCACAAATGAATAAAATAGTGTACTGGGGAGTTACTGGTTGACCATGGGACAATCCAAATCAAGCAAATGGATGGACTGATTCCAGCATTATTGCCCTTCTGACTTTTTCATCTTAAGTACTTTCTAATTTTAAGAGATTTGTTGTAAAAAAGAAAGAAGCAAAAAAGAAACAAATGACCTCTGCCTAATGTAAATTACCACAAGGGTCTTTTCAGGCATCTAATTCTTTATTTAGGTCGAGCAGATCTCTTAATCTAATGTTACACGTTCCTTGTATCAATTTTTTTATTCATCGTTGGATTTTTCTCTCTTTCTCTTTTAGCTTATGTGCTAAAAGTCAAAGTTGAAATGGAATTGGAAATCCAGCAGTGTGAGAAAACCAAAGCTGTGAGAGAGGAGCAGCTGGAGCAGCTCACTCAGATCTGTCAGGAGCAGGCTGTGAGTCCCAGAACACCTTCCTCATATCTTCACAGTTTGCCTACACATCTGCTGAAAAAGAAACAGATTTATTCAATTAAAAAAGAGAACACATTCAGTTATAGATATTGTTTATGATTTCTGAGATTTTTAGATAGATTTACATTCAGCCATATTAGAAAAGTAAAGAGTTTTGTGATGCAAGGTCAACAGAACTGAAGGAGAATGAAAAAGATTTTATAATGGAAAAGTTTGTAGAAACTGTATTTCACTTAGACTTTATTAATCTTACAGCAGCTCTTGATGAAGGGCAGAGCAGCTGTAACACACAGCTGCTTGCACAGTGTCTTATTGGCAGGTGGGGAAGAAAAAAGACACATCAGGATGGAATGAGACATAAAAAGACTAGAATATGAAAGATGATGGAATTGCTAGTATTGCTCTTTCTTGCACTTGGAAATTCACACATAATCTGCAAACTGGATCGGGCCTCGGTTTTGGTGCTTATATAATATAAAAAAAAACACATAATATGAGGAGGACATAGCCTTAAAGGCACCTTGGACATAGTCTCACATGAATAATTTTGGCTTACATTTGAAGACGTTTGTGATACAGGTATTATTGGCTCAAAGCTGCCAGAGGAGGGCAGCAATACCCCACAAACAAGCCGAGACTTTCAGGGGATGTCATCATCGCTTCTCAGAGTTCATAAAGACAAACGCACTCTGGAAAATACAGACTTTAGAATATGTTACGAAAGACTTTCTGACTAGGCAAATTTACATTAAATCAGCTAAATGAATTGTAATAACCAGCAATAAATAAAGAAATGTATTTAAAATGTTTCTCAATCTTTCTTCTTGTCCCCTTCATTTGTTTTTCCCTCCTTTTGCTTCTCTGTATTCTTTTTTCACATCCCCCTCCATTTCCCATCCCTGTCAAACTGTCAAATCCATTTACATTGCTTATATTCCTTACTTTTCATTGCTCCGTGTACATGTATTCACCGACAATCTTCAGTTTGAGATCAGGCAGCTCAGAGCACATCTGGCCCAGCAGGACCTGGACCTCGCCGCTGAACGTGAAGCAGCCATGCAGATACACCACGTATGGGGCAAGCAAGGCAGGAGTTTTCAGGTCGTAGAAGGTTTGACGCCTGGGGAGTCAGACGACGAGGGCAGTCATAGAAACCCCAGGGAGCAGCATGCCAGTGCAGGTGTGATACAGTTCTGATAGCTGCCATTATAATTTTAACTGTTAGATGTCAGAAAAATTCAAGAACTAAAAATGGTGCATCTAAAAATACAGTTTGTGATACTAGAAAGAATAAACATTTGAATACACATTTAAGTGCAATTTTTGCTTTTAGAAAGGAGCTTGGTAACAAACTGTCAGAAAGGTGCAGCATAAAGTATGTACATAATCATGTGGAACAAAAAGTCTGTAACAAGGTAACATCAGGCGAACTGGGTGCCAGAGCAGTGTACAGTTAATCTGGAGCAGTAGCCCTGGAGCATCTTTGAGGCCAAGCTCTTAGCCCCTTCATGCTCACACACAACACCCATCTGACCGCAGGCACTATGGGATCAGAGCAAGGGGAAAAGCTTTTAGAATCGGATGAATCCTGGAGAAAACAAGCATGTTCTCTGACACTACGTCAGGCTGCGTAAGCTTCTGTCACGCCCCAATCACCTCTCCTGTTGACCTCTTGTGGCGAACCCTTTTTTATACAGTCTATGGGCGAACCCAACACTGTCAATTCAGAAGACTCTGGCTTTTTCAGGTACAGAGTGCTCTGTGCATTGGGCTTTGTTTAGAGAGAGAGAGAGAGAGAGAGAGAGAGAGAGAGAGAGAGAGAGAGAGAGAGAGAGAGAGAGAGAGAGAGAGAGA
>JBAMHV010000001.1:21646119-21662344 GCA_037177535.1 Pseudomugil gertrudae
ATATATACCACATTGTGTTTTACACAGACAGATTGTTACTATTTTATATTTTATGAGGAAAACATGTGAAGTTAAGTTATTTGCAATCAAAATGCTTTTATTGTGTGTGTATATATATTATTCTGCATTTGATCAAAATTAGTGTCTTGTCCAATGTACAAACATATTTAAAAACACCAACATATTCAGTGGCAACATAGTTATCATATAAGTTACATTTGCATAATTTATCATAGAAGCTAATTTGGAGAGTTACAAAACAAGATCCGATAAGACCAATCAGATATGCAAATACATGAAACACCATGATAATAATAATAATAATAATAATAATAATAATAATAATAATAATAATAAAATAATAATAATAAATACAATAATAATACTAATAATATTTTTGTATATATGTGTATATTTTCTGACTCAGATCCAGTTGTGCGTGATGACATGAACAACTACATAAGTCAATATTACAGTGAAGCCAGCAGTGGTAAGTAATTATAACAAAAACCAAAAGGTGCTAAAGGTCTTTTTCTCTGGTTTAGAAACTGTTGCATGTCATTAGACAAAACTTGATTGATTTAATTGAAAAAATAAACTCATCAAACTCATTTAGTTTACCACGACACCAGATTAATTTCATAGAGGTATTTTGCTGACCAAAATTCTTATGTTGTCACAGTTGTTGTTAAATAGTTATTTTCTTTATCTGCCTTGTGACTGTGTTTTTTTTTTACCATCCATAATATGCTTGACCATTAAGATGTTGGAGCATCTGGTCTAGGGACCCGGGTCATCACCACAGCAGCAATTGATGTCCACCTGCCTACCAGTACTAATCCCATCCAGTCAAATCCAATGCTTGCCATTGAGCGGTTGGGTAGTGCTGTGAGTGACGCCTCCACCAGCATATCACGGTCAAGTGGGAGCCTGACAGCCCGCCCTCACAGTCTAAGCACACACACTCCGGGTTCATCTATGACAGACTGCAGTAGCAGCACTGCTCAGAACCTCAGCCTGAGCTACAGCTCCCATCACTGTTGCCCTCCTTCCTTCTCTGGCCAGGACCCCCGCAGGAACCCTAGCATGGTAGTACAGGAGCTACTCTCCTCCCTGTCTGAGGACTCTTGCCTTGCTCAAAAGGGCCTGGTGGTAGACCCTGTCAACCTTAAGCTTCCCAGTCCTGCTGGCTCAGAGAATGCCAGTCCTGAGCTGGAAAACAGAATAAACATCTTCAATCGCAGGAACCAAGAGGAGAGGCGAGGCCGTGGGAGGGGATGTGTTCTGCTGCAGACCAAGCCACTAATCCATCTGCAGGGCAGCACCACTGAGCCATCTTTGGAGGAGAAGTACCGACTTCTGGGCCCATCTGACTCACCTTTGGGGCATATGCCTGACACATAACCGACATTTACACAGAAACAGGAACTTTTCTTCTCTTTTTACTGCCACCCTTTTTGGCAAAATTTGATGACTTGTGACATGTCAAACATCATGAGAGGGACCTTATAAGATATAAAATTGGGACTTTTCTGTTGCTGTGTAAATCCAGTCTTAGCCAATACAGAGCAAGCTTAAGCTGTAGCTTCCAGCTGGGAGAAATTACTAAAAGAATTTCTGAGGCCCTTTGCCATACTGTCCAACCTCCTCTGTTCCTGCTTAATTGATATTTGAAATCAAATAAGCCTGGATATAGCACAACAAAGACTAAAATATCCCAGTCATGGGAATTGTATGTGTTCTTGGACACATTCTTCATCAGGAATTCTCACTTTAAACAGGTCGGAAATGCACTGAACTTCACAAGAATAAAAACCAGCAAAGGGCCATTCAAGCCTATAATGAACTAGAACAGAAATGCTGAACAAATTTCAAGCTGTTAAAAGGCATTTTCTGTTGCTTTTCCTTTTGTTTCCTTTATTTTCAATTTATATGATCAACTTTAATAGTTCAACATGCTGTTATTTACACAAACAGCCACAGGGTAAATGTAACACAGAACTATTCAAATTCGTCTTCTTCTTTTTACCTTTGCCTTTCTGTCACCCATTTGTTTGGTTTGAAACCATGAAACATGATCAGAGACCTGCTGACGAGCATTTTTTGTTTAAAAAATATGAGGAAGGGTATATGTGTGTGGATTAAATGAAAAGGCATCTGGATGGACTCTACATGTGAAACTAGATGGCGTGCTTGTAGCATGAACCTTTAAAATATGTGTGCCATACATGGCAGGCAAATTTCTTTGCACTTTAATGTTTACAGACACTTTTGTAAACTTGATATGGAGGAATTGTTGCCAAAATGGAGATGTTGTTATCTGAATAAAATCAGCAAAAATAAAAGTCGGTATTTCCTTAACTGCTCATGGATTTTTTTTTACTGTGGTTGGGAAATCATATTTAAAACGCAGACATGGTGGGTTCATCATTTTTACACTATCCCACAAGACTGTGGTAGAAAATATTCTTCTCACAGGCTCTTCACAGGACACTCCACTGTGTATTGTACTGCATTATTTCATCAGCATCATCTTCTTAGTTGCATTTGACTCTGAAAACTCTAAATTATTTAAGGTTATTAGCATTAAACTTGTCACAACAGCCACTGATTGGTGAAGTCCCTGCAATGTATGACACTGCATGTCATTGCAACAACCCTCCTCATTAATTACCCTCTCATATCATTAATTCAGTGGATAAAAACTGCTGTACCATTTTGTTGCTTGTCAGATGTTTACAACTATCCAGAGAATGGTTTAATTGTTAATAACAACCATATTACAATGGTAACAATTAAGTTATCAACACAAATTTAAAAAGTAGTTTTTTTATATCGTTAACCATAGATGGTAATTAAACTTTACATTTGACACAAAATTGAAAACAACTTGAAATAATTTAACTACTTTTTTTATTTACTTTAAAAATACTGCAGCTAGAAAGACGCATACTGATCCCCCATCACCAGAGGGCAAAGTGTAGATTAATTCTGCTAATGTTTGTTATTATGTAATTTGCTCAGCAATATTAACAATTCAGGCACTAAACCTCTACTTTACATTAACTGAAAAAATGAGCAACATTTAATTATCATTTATGCATTAACAGTATAAGTCTAGGGTTATGTGTAAAATCTGAGGAAAAAGAATCATACATGTATAAACAAAATATGGACAAATATAACCAGCATATTAGTTTATCTTTGTTATTATAAATGTACATTTTTTGCTGTTGCATTGATGTCATGTTCATTTCACAAGTCTAAAGAGGACGGAAACTTTATCATTCTTTAGTCATTAATATCTATCTTTATTGTCACTATTTAGATGTAAAGTGTAAAATAATAGCATGTCAACATGTCAACAAAGAGCTAATTTAAAAAATAAATATAGTTTTCTAGATTAATTTGGCCCAAAATAGATTTAGCTTAATTACTTATTTTACTCGGTTCTTAAAAACACACATCAGGCATAGAAACTTACTGAAACATTAAAAGATTTCAGCAAAAAAAGAAAAAAAAGAAAAGAAAGGAGAGCGAGCAAGGGAGAGAGAAGATAAGACAGAAAATAACCTGACCTGAACAGCTGACAGGTAAGTTGATAAGCCATATTTGAAACCTACTAGCTATTACTAGACCGAGCACATCAATCTCATTTACAAAGAAACAACAATGCCTATTGCATGCCATGGTGCAAGTAAATAAATAATGATCTCCTTGGCTCTTTACTCACACAAAGGAATCCTGTTGAATATAGGTGCCAAACCCTGGGTTGGCCCCTATCTATCATAATTGCCTTTGTATTAATGTATCAAGTGGAGGTTTAGTGCCTCTATTCTAAACCCTTTTTAAACCAACCAGCCATGACAAAGAAGAGTTAACACATATGGTTGAATTTCCAGCTCCACCCTGAGTGAAACTGATCAGTGTCAAAGCAAATTCATTTGCATCTAGCAACTATGTGGAGGTAAACGTTTGTAAATAACTGCAGAATAAAACTAAGTGCATATTTTCTATAAAGGGTTGATTTAAAGTTTGCCCGAATGATTCACATTGCCAGTATCCATCATACCCTTCAGTCTGGGTGAACAGTAGGATTCTGACAGACAGCACACAGTGAGGACCTGTAGGAGACATGCTAAAGAGTAAATTGCTTTTGGGACCTCTCCAATGAAATCAGAGGTACAGTACCTGTCACACTCACAGGACGATAAGTGAATTAACAGTGACCATTAGACTCTTAAGAATTGAAATGTTTTAATAATGGCACAGAGGGAGTCACTTTAACTGCATTAACATTACATGATCATTGTTTTCATCTTAATTAGCAGAGAAAACCATTGGCTGGCAAAACAAGAGGTAACATTTGTCTTTGGTGAAGTGAGAGTTTGGAGAAAAAATGGGAAACTTTTTCCATTCTAGTTAATGAGTCATAAAAGTGTTTCGAGCTTATATCCAAAAGCTCATATTTGGCCATCCATCCATCCATCCATCCATTCTCTACCGCTTGATCCCAGAGCGGGGTTGCGGGGGGGCTGGAGCCAATCCCAGCTGTCAACGGGCAAGAGGCGGGGTACACCCTGGACAGGTTGCCAGTCCATCCAGGACTGGCGACCTGGATGGACTGGCTTTGGATATTTGGCAATATTCTTAGAATGTCCCAGACTGCATATGCAATATAATAATGTTTTTTTCTTCAGATCTGTGGGATTTCATATGAATTTTGATGCTTTTTGTGTAGATTTTCCAACTTGGAAAGTTGTTGATTTATTTCAGTTGCTTTAATAGAGCTACCCACTGCAGTATTATAACATTTCAGAGAAAGGGAAGCATTCCTTTTGGTGGAGACAGCAAACAAAATGTAAATACTGAGCTGAATTTGTTCATTTCAGTATTTGTTATAATTTTAACAGTATTCAATCATCTTGGGATGGCATAGAGACAGACTTTTCAGTATGGACCATATTGGGTTTTTTAGGTGTAACTAACGTTGTTTCTGAAGCTTTTTATTGAAAATATTAATCTTTGAACAATTTTTACACTGTTTTGAATTATGTGCTATTGGAATTATTTCCACTTGTAGTTCTGGTATTTCTTAGCATTTGCAATGATGAATTACTATACACTAAAATGCTGTTTACTTTTTGTACAATTCTACAAAGCCCAAGTATTGCCCTGGATTCAGAGTCCAAATACAGAAGAGTTATAAAAAAAAGATGCTTTAGACTGTGGGCAGGAGCAAAATGAAGAGGTGAGAGGGGAAACTTATGTCATTTAACATCATTAGTGTGAGATCGCTTGGACGAGTGGACGAGCATTCTCCGTACTTATTTTCACATGGCGGCAGAAACATTTCAATGAGTCAAATGTTTCAATAACTGCATGAAGAGAATTCTTATGAAGTCACTACCTCTTTACTTTCTTTTTAACTTGGTGTGCATTACATTACATGATGAAAAAAGTCATAAGTTGGCCCAGGAATTTAGTGATTTATTTTGAAAACAACAGGGGTTCTGTTTATGACTCAGATTTTTGTGTGTTGTCAAGATTTTGAACACAGCTTAACGGCAGAGACCAAACAGCTGGGTGTATATATGAAAATGTCTCATTGAGAACAAATAGATGTGAGGAAAAGGACTGCATTACTGCCGTAGTCTGACAGATTCAGAACATGTCTCATGCAGGACACTCCTTCATGAAGCTCTGAAGCAGGAGAAAAATACAAATAAATTATACATCATTTTTTAAAAAGCTTCCCAGGTTCTCTTTTTGAAACATACTTCTTAAGTGCTCAGGATCCAAAGGTTTGCCTGGTGGAAGAAATCCACTCAAGAGACCGTTGTCATGGCTACAAGAGATTTCTTTCTTTTACATTTCCATAAAACAATTTTTTGCTCTCCTCTTAGATGCTAATTGTGCTTCTGTGATAAAAAAAAAAGTGGGTCAAAGCAGAAAGACACAAAAAAGATTTATTAAGTGACCAAATTAAATCACTTCAAACTTCCTTGGGTAATTTACAATTATTAAATAATGTCACTTTAAACTATTAACCAAGTAAAGCTCAGGAAATATTTTAATCTGATTTGACTTTTAATTTTTTAAACAAACAAACAAAAAAACAATAACAAACCAACAAAACCCAAAATATCAAGCTGTATTCAATGGCTTCTGCATAATAAATTAGCAGGAGATGTATTCTAGTTAGTCGTGTGATAAACACAAGGACAGGAGCGCCTTTGTCCTCTGGGATACAGAACACAACATGACTCTATAAACATCAACGTTAATTCAGTAATCAAATGTATAACTATGTTGCTATGCGTGACTGGCCAAAAGAGCGCAGAGAAAAGAAAAGTAACCCATTTTTTAATGTGAAAGATAAATCCCTATAGGAGAAGGGATGGAGGTTTAAGAGTTTCTGAAATCCTGTATAGGTCAGATATATGTTTATTTTATTTGTGCTGCTTCTGTAAAAAGTACAAAACACGCTGATCACCAACATATATCAGTTAAACATATCAAGGCAACACTGAGCGTTTCTCTGATTTGCTGTTATCTTTTCTTCCCCCTGAAGAACGCCTTCAAAAGTGTTAAATAAAAAAAAATCTCGAAATATGACATGCACATATTAATGTGAGAAACCTTTTGGGTATCAGTTTAAAAAATGTGAAAAATAAATCAAACCATACTCTATTAAACTACCCCCCCCACCCCCCAAAAAAAATAAAAAAACTAATGTCACTATGATGATCACTGATTTCTATTTTTTAAAAGTGTTTAAAGTGGTTCTCAGCAGAACACATTGGATACTTAACAGGATCTCTGGCCACCTGGGCACAAGCTGCATTTTTGATCTAGTAGCCTTTAACTTAGTCTTATTTGGCACCCACTGCTACATCACAATCTCTGTCCCAGCTAGAGCACAGGGTGTTTGCCAGCCTGTGCTGGGGCCCTGCAAGCATTTCCATCTGACCTCTGGGGAGTCGCACATCAATTGCTCTCAGCTAAATGCACTCACATATGAATATTTCAGTACAATTTAATGTTTCAGCTACAGCCCCAAAGGAGCAGAGCATCAATTTGTGAACACAGTTCTCCTGGAGTTAAAAGCCAGGCCGGATAATACAGTATGAAAGGCCCTGTCAATCTAGAGGGTTTTTTTTTTTTACTTGAGAGAGAGAGAGAGAAAGAAAAGCAGTTCCCTTTGCTTTTCAAAGTTTTCTCTGGAAACATGATGGAAACTCAAGCAGCAGCAGGCAACTTTTAGTTTCGGCCTGTGGTGGTTTGCCGAGTTAGTTTTCCCAAAGCTCTGGAGCTCTGCCACTCGGTCTCAACATGCCCACACAAACACACACAGCTGGTGGAGGGTGTGGGTCAAGGACACATGCACCTGCTGTCCTGTTGATAAAATACCCCAAAGTGATGCTGAAACCTCTTCCTTCACACTGAAAAGCTTCCCTCAGGTGTAAGAACACGAGTGCTTTACAAAACAAGCAGATCACGACAGATCGTTTGTCAGCTGGTCAGTAAGCAGAATCCAACAGAGCTAACAGAGAAAGACAGAAGTCTGCACAGCCACAAATACCGGGTCATCTTCAGCTTACTCACATGCAAAACACCATGCTTTGACTTCATGCTAAAGACAAATCTAATGATGGATTTCATCATCAGTTTCACCATGAAATGCATCATTTTGTTGGATTTATTACATGGTCAGAATTTATATTATAGTATCAGAGAGCTTAGAGTTTACAGACTGCACATTTTCTTTTTTTTTGCATTTAACACTAAAAATGATGGACAAAGATAAATAAAAGTTTTAAATCCATATGTGAGAGAAACAGTAATACCTGAAAAATGGCTCAAAAATGATAATTATAAGAAATCTGTATCATTTGATTGTTTTTGTCCAAAATCTGGTATTCACCTCCACTGAAGTGAGTTAAAAAGCCACTAGATAAGAAAAGTTGTGGAACCAAATTAGTAAAAAAGATACAACAGTGGTCATGAAAACAGGTTATTCTGTCTTTTTTTTTTTACTAGGTTTTAGAGTATACAGTAAATCTACATTGTCTTTTTTAGTGGAATAAACTCACCATATAAATAGAACGAATCTATATGACAAAAATCCAGGATCTGATAAAAGTAAAACAATGTGAAAAATAGTATTGAGCAGATTTATCATGACATAATGTCATGCATTTAATGATTTAATTAATTTGATTGATCCAAACAGAAGTGCTTCTTTTCTCATTTAAGTGACAAAGCTTCCTGTTAGAGCTGTTGAAAAACAACATGAATCCTCTCTGTGCTGACAAACGCAGCTGATAGTAAAATACAAGATGCATATTTGTAAAATAAAAGAGGTGGCTGACAGTTACACTAATAAGATAATAAAGGCACAGATTCTCCTGCGTAACAATGCAGAGCTGCCCTGAGGGCCCAATCAAAAATTAATACTAATTATCATGTGAATACTGCATTACCTCTGAAGAATTATGAATTATAAATCTGCAACATGGTTCCCCTCTCAGTATGACCTCACTTGCATGTGGATGTGATTTTCCTTCTTGCAGAAGACTTGTCACAAAATAAGTAACTGCAGCTGAATGCAACATCACTGCAGTGACACGAAAGCGATTTGTTAAATATGACATATATTTTATGCTTTGATCAAGAAGCATGTCTGATAACAATAATTTACTTATTTTTTCATTTTAGACGTTGCAGACTTTGGAGGTAAGAGTGGACAGAAAGGACTTGAAGACAGGTTTGCTGATGCTCTACTGTCTATTGTGACTGAGGGCAAAGTCAAAAACTAAAAACTTCTTTGACTATTTTGAGTTGGATGATATTTTAACTTGGTTCTCTTGTAGGATAATTTGCTATGATTCCATCATCCAGCTCATTTTTATGCCATTTTGACGATGTAATAGTTGTCTATTCTCACTTTGGGACACTAACGACATTAAAAACCACAATGTTGTTACAATTTGGAAAGGATGGCAACATTTTTAAGACTTTTATTATAAGATGTCAATTATTTGCATTGTAGAACATGACACCTATTACACATTCTCACTAGAGATTGTTTTACTCCAGCACACAACACACAGGCGAGAGAGAGAGAGAAAGAGAGAGAGAAACACATATAGTTAAAGGGACACACACAGCTTACATTGTTGGATACCAATACACACTCCAGTCTATTTTTAAAAATGTAATAAGTTACACATTCAGTTTGACAGCTAGATCGTAGCATAAAGTTAACCTTTAGCTCAAACTGAGTACACAAAACAACAATGTCAATCTGAAATGAAAAAGGTGTTTACAAAAATGCACCAAACCAAATGTGTGTTTCTTTTAACATCCATAAATAAAAGTCATAACAAGTCAAATCCCATGCATTCTTTGATTCTCTGTTTGCAACAATATATATATATATATATATATATATATATATATATATGTATACACACAAAATGTTGTTAATTGATGGGAAACAGGCAAGCCATAGGGAGTGGGTGAGGAGGGACGACCAAATGCTAGAACAGATGTAGACAAACTGGCACAGATTCAACTGAAGCCTGGGGAGTTTGAGTGAATGGCTCTTGTAAATTATATCTGACAATAAAGGCGAAGTGCCATTGAACCTTAAAACCTTGGAGAGACAAGAAGTCACTGAGAAAAGTTCAGTTATTTGGCCATGGATGCACTCTTGAATTCTAAACACGCACATTTGGCCCTTGCCAAAGTTTAAGTGGATTAGTTCAGTCATACATATATATTTCATGCAGTTAATGGGCCCGATCAAACTGTGATTAGAGGTTCTTCTGGGATCCCTTCATGTCACAAGTGACATCTATAGCTGGGCCACATCAAACAGTTATTAACAGACCACAAACAATGATGCTGAGGATGATATTGCCTGTCACCACATATTTTATAAATGAATAAAATGCTCGTTATCTTAATAATTGATCTACGAAATTGGCCAGAACTGAGCTCAAATGATGCTTTGCTTTACATAAACATTTCATTTATATTGCTACACCACAAACAAGAGAAATACTACTATGTTGTTTACAGCACTGAATGTTTTTACCCCATCATAAGTCTCATTGGCTTATTTGATGCCATATCAAAGCTAAGAAGCTTGAGGAAGTCAACCATGTTTTATGAAGTTCAGTGACGGTTACGGTAAAAACGAAATACAGTGAAACAGTTGAACCTGGTTTAAAAGAATCAACAACACAACTATGTAAAATCCAAAACAATAAATAAGATGCAGTACTCCAGAGAAGTCAGCATATGATTCAGTGCATACAACACATTGTTATAATACTGTGCCATATTTTAAGAAACCCTGGGAAGAAGATTCAATATGGCTGTGAAACTGTTTACGTATGCAACTGTTTACTTACTGAAGCTTTTGCTAACAAAATACCTAAAGATATAAAAAAGCCGTGTTAAAGAATTAATCTTTTCATTTTCACTTGGATCATTATAACAATGTATATGAACATAAAATATTTTCACATCTGTTCCAGCAGACCAGTTGAGGGACACTTTTTCTGCTTAACTTATTTATATTGTTTCAACAGCAGAGAAAAACACAAAGTGAGATGTTTTCCACAATCTAAAAGTGACAGTAAATTTTTTTTAACATTGTCTCCATGTACTTGCAACACTAACAACATGCTTATTTTTATGAAATTCCAGCTTTCATACTGACAACCCGTCATGCTGTGGCTTTTGCAAAAAATGTTGCACTAAGTATGTGTTTTTTATTTTGTTGCACTAGCAGCTTACCACAGGACTTTATTCTATTTTAGTAGCTAAAACATCTTGGAAGAAACAATTAATTATTCCTTAAAACATTATCAGTGGGATAATGTACTACACTTGCAGATTCACAGCAAGGTCAATGAAATTTGCAATTTAGTGCAAAAGTATACACTGATAATGTCTAAAATACTGCTGTTAAAATCTCTGGAAGTTCTGGTATGATCTGTTATTTCCTATAAATAATTGTTGCTATCCAGTCTTGATCCATCAACCCTATTTTACTCTGCCATAACAAAGGTAGTTCAGGGGGTACTATAACTTTAGGTAATAAATCTGCATGTGTAACTATATAATGCTGTATCAGTACATTTTTTATAAAGCCTAACACAGGGGCTTGTACATTATTGTGTGCTCTGAAAAGCTGCACTGATGTCCCAGGAGATGCTTGACTAAAAATCTAAAATATACTTTCTTGAAGTTGTGAAACAAAATAAACTTTTCATTCCTTAAATTGTAAATATTTTACAAGTATTGCATCATTTGATAGGTAAAATACATAAAAAACATGCAAACATATTAAGCCATTACTTGCTTTTCACGCCCAAATAGCACCTAAACCTTATTATTCTGTGCTATTCTGTGTATCCATATGAAGTCACGTGAATACACACGATCATAAATAAACTATATTTATATCAACTTAAAAACATGCATAAATGATCCCTTTACTGTTACATGGCAGCTCTGCCAGCATGATAACAAACCAAGGAGTATTCTGACCACAGTCTCTAACCCACGATTTCCTGATACAACACATTTGCTAAGGAAATAGAAAAGTTCTCTAAAATCCTTGCATCCTATACAAGTCCCTCTTGCAGAAAAAAAATGGTTTGCAATATGCATAGTTCTCTGAAAAAAGACAGAATAAAATGTTTAAATATATTCTTTTATAACAGAGACAGAAAAATGAGTCTGAGGACATGGAGAGGGACCTGACAGTGTGCCAAACCATGTCAGCAGAGATGCACACTGAAGGACATTTTACATTTTTATTTATTAGTTTATCTTAACTGATTCTTCCCTGAATTATAGATCTCTGTTTCTGTCAATATAAATGCCTTATATTGTGTGTATATATATATATATATATATATATATATGATTGTAATGAGTTGTGATGAGTAGGTGGGAAGCGGATTGGATCTATAAAAGTGCTGCTTCATCCATCCTCTTTTCAAATCTTGCATCTGTGCCTGTTATAAAATATATGCGTTGGTTGGAAATAAATAAATAAATATTCAATTCAATTCAATTCGTTGACGACCAGACCATCAGATTTTTTAACTTTATTGATGTGGTTTTAGTTGTATGTGTTTTGGAAAAGCAATTAGTTAATTAATTGCTTGATTATTGTTTAGCTAATAATTATTATTTTAATTTAATTTACGCAATTCCATCTGTTTTGAAGTCCAGACAAGGTAAGTATAGTTCTCTGCTACAGTGTTTTTCTCATTTCGTCAGCCAGCCGATGGCCTTACCTTTCATACCTGCAGTTCTGGTTTATATCCAGTAGATGGCCTTGTACTCGAGTAGATAATGACGTTGCCAGAGCATATCTTTGTTAATCTCCTTGCTGAATTTGCTGAATTAATGCTAAAAACAACAAATGATCGCGAGGACCGATTAGTTTAGTCTAATAACCTTTTCATACAAACTATAAAAGTTTTTTTTTTTTTTAGTTTCTCTTAAAAGTTAAATAGCAACAGCGCGAATTTTGTGTTGAAACATTATCTTTCCATGTAGCTAAACAAGGGAAATGACACTGGAATTTTATATATGTAGTCCAGCCACAGTGCTGCGCGAGGGAAGAAAAACATAAGCTACAAAACAAAAAACAAAAAAATAGGTGAAGAACCCGAAAGTGTTTAAAATGTGAGTTTGTCCAAAAAAATGATAAAAATAATTATCTAAAGAACATGATAAATTACATAAACGTCTTAATCTCACCGAGTATCAATAACTATTGTAACATTTCTACATTAATTATAACTTTAGGATATTTCAATAATAAAGGATTTTAGTTAGTGATAGCATCTCTAGTAGCCTATTCGCTTTGTCGCTTTTAGAGCATTTCAGCTTTATCTTTCTTTGAGATAACAAAATATCAACATCTGCATTCTTTTGGCTTTTGCATCCAAATCAAGGTATTTTTTCCCCTTCGCGACCTGAAGTGCAGCAGGGCGATTGGAGCGCGCGGTGTTGACGTAATGACGTCAAAAGGCAGCGTGTGTGAGCCTGTAGCCTCTTCGGTCCCCTCCGGTCCGGAGAGACACAAGTTATCAGCCAGGCAGCCGAAGGGCCACTCACATCGTCACATCTTTTTCTGCATCTACCACAATCCCCTTTATCCTTCCTGTATGGTGGATATTATTTTCAGCTCTTCTTTCTTGGGTGATATGGGGGATCATTCCAAAAGTAAGTAGCTACGCTAAGTGTTCGGGGAAGTTTTAAGAGGCATATTTTGCGTCCGTCGCAGTGTCATTATGTTTGTAGGAAATATTCAGGGGTGCATTGATTAACAGAACGATTTTCGTTAAAGAAATGCAAATTTGCAGACTATTAGGCTACTTCCGTGGTTGTGCACTTTTTGGTGAGCTTTTATGAGCGAAACACATCAGTGTTTTGCTTCATGAATATTGGCAAAAGGCAGCAGCTGTTATATAACAGCAAATGCTGTTCTGTCTGGAAAAAAAGTGCAGTTCTCCGGAAAATGGGGGGGATTGAATAATGTCACTGAGTAAAATGATAAACACCACAGCTGTGATGTCAATTCGGCTGCGTTTTCAGTCTGTGGGTTCTTTGCAGAGAAGCCAGGATTCGCGATGTGTGTAGGATGTGGAAGTCAGATCCATGACCAGTACATACTGAGAGTCTCCCCCGACCTGGAGTGGCATGCAGCCTGCTTGAAGTGTGCAGAGTGCAGCCAATACCTGGATGAGACTTGCACTTGTTTCGTCCGGGACGGCAAAACCTACTGCAAAAGAGATTATGTAAGGTACGAGTTTGATGATATTTATCTGAAGATCATTAGTTGTCATGGATGTAGCCAAGGTCAGTTGTTTACAAAAATAGAAGAAATTGAAAAATTGTGAATGAAAGTTTTAAAACATAGCAGAATGGGCATGACGTCCGGGAGAAAACCAGAACTTTAAGGAAAAATACTCACAAACTTTAATCCAAAGTGAAACTAAAATGTACAAATCAGCCCATGGTTTGTTATATAATTTGATTAATTTCTCCCAGATTTGGAATTTTCTAAACGACATTCAATTTTGCAGGCTGTTTGGGATAAAATGCGCTAAATGCAACCTGGGATTCAGCAGCAACGATTTAGTTATGAGGGCTCGGGATAACGTGTACCACATCGAGTGCTTTCGGTGCTCGGTGTGCAGCAGACAACTGCTGCCGGGAGACGAATTCTCTCTGCGGGAAGAGGAGCTGCTGTGCCGGGCGGACCACAGCCTGTTGCTGGAGAGGAGCTCCGCTGGAAGCCCCATCAGCCCCGGTCACATCCACACCAACAGACCTCTGCACCTGGCAGGTCAGATTATTATTATTATTTTTATTATAAAAGCCTGATAAAGAAATGTAAACTACTCAAAACAATTTTTTTTGGTAAAATAATAATGCAAATAGGCCTATATTAGGCAACATTATTTATCCAGCTTCAAAATCCAGATAATCCTAAATTTGCTTTGGCCGGACTTGTGCGTGCGTTTCGACTTTTCTTCAGACTAATTTAATAATTGATCTAATTAGCGGTAACCTGCTCTGCTGCCATTATCTAAATAATCTGGTATCTGAGCGTGGTTGTGGCGGTGTGTAGGTCCGCATGTGTGTGTGTGCGTGGAAAGTCATATTGTCAAAGAAAAATGCGCCTAATGTTCAAGGTAAAATTGATTGAGATTGCACAGCTCGGGGCATTACAGGCCTCAAATAAACAATCTAGCATGAAATGATTTTCCAACTGCGTTTTTCACAATTTGGGTGTGAAAAACCTTTGTCAGATAGATAAGCATTAAAGTGTAAAACAGCTTAGCAGCGCAAGACATGCCTGATATTTTAGGATGTATTGGAAACGTTTTATAACGGGTTTAAGAATGACTTAAACTGAATTTACCAACACTGAATTATAAAGGATATAACCTATATATGATCCTTTATCCTATAAAACCGCAATCCTGCATTTTGAGGTGAATGAGCTGCACATATGAAAGTATTTTCTGACACTTTTCCTCTCCGTCCTCAGCAGACCCCGTGGCAGTGCGGCAGGCCCCGCATCGGAACCACGTTCACAAGCAGTCTGAAAAGACCACGCGCGTGAGGACGGTCCTGAATGAGAAACAGCTCCACACGTTGCGGACCTGCTATAATGCCAACCCGAGGCCGGATGCACTAATGAAAGAGCAGCTGGTGGAGATGACTGGCCTGAGTCCCAGGGTGATCCGGGTGTGGTTCCAAAACAAGCGCTGCAAGGATAAAAAAAAGTCCATCCTCATGAAGCAGCTCCAGCAGCAGCAGCACAGTGATAAGACTGTAAGCATCTTCGTAAGTTTGGCGACTTCATTACTCTCTATTGTTCATTTGCTTAATGTCTTATAAGTGTGTGTGTGTGGGTGTGTGTGTGTGTGTGTGTGATGGAGGATGTTTCATGCAGCACAATCCTTACAGCCTTTTTTTCTTACAGGCAGATGTTTGACTTCCGACTTATTTATTTATTTTGTTTTTACTTGTAGTGACTTGTAAACTTCCGTATTCGCTGACACTGAAGCGCCATACAACCTTACCAGTTAGCTTCAGCTATGCTTTATTCAAACTTCACTTCAATGAATTATAAATAAACTGCTTTGGCTTCAGTTGCTTGACATTAAAAGTAAAGAGTGTCTTCTGCAAATATAGTCTACCAGAATCAGTGTTTTTTTTTTATTTAAACTTTTTATCTGATTCTCCAAGACTTTTGCTTTTTTTTTTAGTTTTGAAAACCAAACATTGAACACGAATTTTGTATTTGGATTAAAATATTGAACATAAGCAAACAAAAAAAAATCCAGGGACAGTCGAAGAAAACAGATATACTTTTTAAAGAAAGTTTTAATCCTATTTCCTCAGAACCTGCAAGGCCTGTCAGGAACACCTCTTGTAGCCGGAAGTCCCATTCGACATGAAAGCACTGTGCAGGGAAATCCAGTGGAGGTTCAGACCTACCAGCCTCCGTGGAAAGCTCTGAGTGAATTTGCCCTGCAGAGTGACCTGGACCAGCCAGCCTTTCAACAACTGGTGTGTGTTTATGAAAATCTGAGTCACATCTATCTATCTATCTATCTATCTATCTATCTATCTATCTATCTATCTATCTATCTATCTATCTATCTATCTA
>JBAMHV010000001.1:21662444-21675344 GCA_037177535.1 Pseudomugil gertrudae
TCTATCTATCTATCTATCTATCTATCTATCTATCTATCTATCTATCCATCTATCCATCTATCCATCTATCTATCTATGCACCCCCACCCCACCCACACACACACACACAAATAAAGACATTTCATTTCATACACTTATTAACCAAGTGCAATTAATACAAATAACAACATTGTTACCGAAGTGAAAGCACCAGACCTGATCCTTTGCCCCCCCTCCCCTCCCATCCCTCCCATCCCTCCCTTTCAGGTGTCTTTCTCTGAATCGGGCTCTCTCGGGAACTCCTCCGGCAGCGACGTGACTTCTTTGTCCTCTCAGTTACCGGACACTCCGAACAGTATGGTACCCAGTCCGGTAGAGACGTGAAACGGGGCCACACGGACCTAATGGCGATCTCCCATACGACCACCCCAAACCCCCCACCCACACTCCACCACCACCACCACATCCACCGCCCTCTGCAAGGACAATTTGCAGCATGATCCCGGTCGTCGCCCCCAACCCTCCCCTACCTTGCCCCCCCGCATGTGACCAGCTCATCACATCGCCCAAACAACAAGGAGAGCCCTTATTTTTTTTTCTTTAATTTCTTGCTTGACATGGAGGAGATGACGGAACAAAAAGAGGATCAGCTGATTTTTTTCTGTTCTTCCCTTTTCTTTGTCTCTTTCGTTTTTTTGTAGTTCTCTTTGACAGAAAAGACTAAGCAGAACAATGCATGACTTGATATGGAGAATAAGTTGTACAGAAGACTTCCCGATGGATATACTTCCCAGAGAAACACTTGGAGACATTTCCATATTAATGAACTTTCAGCAGTTTCAGTGTGGTCATATTGTGTCTTGTTTCTTCGACATAAGAATTTTTTGATACATGAATTACGTTGTCGAGTCCAGTTTACTCTTTGTCTTAAGGTCAGAGCATGATAATCTGCAAAGTATTCGTGTTGTAAGATACTTATTAAGGGCAGAATACAGGTTGTTTGAGCTTCTCGAACAAAAAGTAAATTATTGTTATATTATTTATTGGTAGGAAAGCGATTCGTTAAGGGAGTATTAACTAATAAAATGAAAAAAAACTGAATACATGAAGTGTCTTCGTGACCAATCTATGTACAGACGCAGTTTATTTCTTTTAAATTGCAAAACACAGAATTGAAAATACAAATCTAAATTGAACAAGAAATGTCAAATTCCTTCTGTTTTCTTTTGCAAGCAGCTCTTTAAACGGGAGGTCCGCTTCTATTTGACAGCTTTATTCACTGTTCGCTTCAAAATGAGCCAAACTGGCTCCTGACAGCTTAATTTCTCATTTCAAAACAAAGACAAAGCTTCAGGTCGTGTTTGTGGGGTGGTCTCGCGGGTTAAAACAAGTCAAACAGGAGTGCATTGCGTTTCTGTCGCTGAATATGTTGTCTGTCCCGTTTCACTGAAGCCCAGCGCTCATCGTGCCTTATCACCCCACTTCATCTCTCGGTGTTTTGCCTTCGGTTATATGACAGGAGTTGAGCCCACTGATCATTTACTATCTTGGGGGCAAAAATCTGCTGTAAATTGTGCTCAGTCCAGTTACTCTGGTTGAGCCACAAGCTGGTCTAGACAGCGAGCAGGGATCGGCGACCCCTTATCTAGTCCTGGCATCACCTGCAAGTGATACACAGACTGAAGGCACAACAAACTAAACACCCCCACCTTAGACACACACACACACACACACACTCACACACTCACACAGCCCATCAGAAAAGACCCTCGTGACTGAGAGCAGCTCGTAAAGGGTCACTTCACCTCTTCGGTTTATTTTCTTTGGCTGAATTGCGTTTTTGCAAACGGGTCAGAAGCAATTTCAGAATAAATCCACTGACCTCCTTCATGTTTTGTGCTGTAGGACAAAAGAAAGCCGCGGGAGCAAATAAAATCTGTGAATACCTTTTATTGTTTACATTTTATTGATCTTTTCCCTGAATATGCTTTTTAATCTCAGTGATTTGATATTAAAGAAAAGGCGAGATTACAAAAGCGATGTTTTTTGGAGTGGGGGGATTTTAAAGTCTAAGGGAAAGCTTATTTTTCTTTTACTGTGTTTTTTCTCCTTTTATTTTTTATTATCGTGCAACATATCCTCCATTTATACAACAAAGATAACAAAAAGAGTCCGCGAAACACCAATGTATCAAATGATTTGAAATGAATTGATATTTGCATCATTGTTGCTTTTAGTGAACTGCTCTGCGTCTTAATCGGATGATTGAATGACAAAAGGCAGATAATAGATTTGTAATAGAGCTATTTTAAATAAGATACGCAAACAATGCTCCCAGATTAAGATAAGACAGATAAGCAAAGAATAACAATGGAGTTTACAGACAAGAATGCATCCATTAACTCTCCTCTAATCATTACAGCATATGATCCAAAAGCGGCTCATTTCTAACGTGGATATTATCTATAATTCTTCCACAGAAGCAGGTCTTGTAGGAGCAAGTGATCTTTGTTATATAGGAGAATTTAAAGCGTTAAAGTCCCTAATATAGGCTACGTTTCAGGAGCTTGTGATGCAGAAATTTTGTAAAAGTTAGACATACATTTTTTTGTTGATAAGAGCCTTAAAAAGTCTGCGAAGAGCCTGACGTCCTACTGAAAATATACTCATAAAAATAATTGGACTTTATGGACTTTAGAAGAGTTTATTTCTCATTGTATGTCTCACTCTTTCTTCCGACACCAATAAGCTGTTACATGAGGGGCAGAAGATTAAATCAAGTCCATCAATGAGCTTTTTCCATAGTTCTAACGCCTAAATAAATAAACAATGACCAGCCGGAATAACAACACAGCCATGTTATAATAATAATAATAATAATATTAATAATATTAATAATAATAATAATAAAAATAATAACACATTTATAATATTATTATTATAAACATATTATTATTATTATACAATAATTATATAGGTATACGTAGTATTTTATTAATATTATATCATTACTATACATTATATGTACTATATAGTATACATACAATATATTATATAGTTATTAATAATAACAATAATTTTAAAGTAGACACATTTGGGGCCCTGCTGTAAGTTATTTTTTGTGACTCCGTCATACAGACGCCAATTGTAATAACTAAACGCTTATAAATTAATCTGACCCGAAACAGGCGATAATTACCCCCTCCATGATTAACTCAGAGCTGTGTCAGTGCAGCGATGAAAACGAGTGTGCACGTGTCATGTTGCCACGATGCAACTAGAGGCTGTCAGAGGGAATGACACCGTATCATTAATGATTAAGCGGACGAGTCCATTTAAAGGTGTGATGTAATTCTCTAATTGGTAGAGGGGCAAACGTAATTAGATCAGCCAGCATGCCGGAAAGGACCACACCGACCTGCAGACACTGTCTGACACAAAACAGGTTTCACTTATTTTCATTATTATTAATAATACTACTAATTACAATTGGATGTAAAAAAAAGATTGAAGGAAAATAGACGGACATGCAGTAGGCCTATTTATTTGTTTTTTTTAAAGATCAGCTTAACATACAAAAACATTTTCATATGTCTGATTCATTTGTTAAACCCTGATTATTAAACAATTATTTATTTTTATTTTATGATTTTTTAAAAATATATTTTTATATCTTTCTAATAAAACTGACTTTTTGTAGATAATTACGAAGACAGTACTGAGCTGTTTTCTTTCTTAAAAATAAATTTAATAGGTAACAGTTTTTTGTATAGAGTATAGCTAGGTGAAAACTAGTTGAAAAAGAAGAAAAAATAGACTAATAATAATTTCTCAATAATTAGGTTTTAATTAAAAACAAACAAGATATCAAAATATATTTTTAGCAACATGCCTAATACACAATTATTCTTTTTACAATATCTTATTTTCTTGGATTTGTCCTTGGTTCCCCTACACTTAGAAATAAATAATAATAATAATAATTATTATTATTATATCATCTTACAATTAAGTGTTATATCAAAAAGATTTATTTAAGCTATTTTCTCTTCTAAACAACAGATATTTAAAAGAGAAAAATTATTTTAGCTGATATTTGTTTTAGCTTAATGATGATATTTTTTAGAACTTTATCTGAATCGTCAGTTACTGCCAGAAATAGTAAAAAAGTGTAAAGGATTTCTGTGGAGTTGCTGTGAAAGTTTTAACACTTAGTTCCACTGTGACCTTGCTCCTCCAGCGGGGGCCACCAGGAGAGGAACAGCCAGCGAGAACTTCAAGTCCAAAGCTCTCAAGGGAAAAGTTCTGACAAGCTGACTTAATGCAGAAACAGAAATGAGAGCTTTTTCTTTTTCAAACCGAGAGAGAGAGAGAGAGAGAGAGAGAGAGAGAGAGAGAGAGAGAGAGAGAGAGAGAGAGAGAGAGAGAGAGAGAGAGAATAGAAATGTGGGGAGAGAAAGTGTTGAGATGCAAGGAGTACTGGCTGACAGTCTTAGAACCTTATATAAAAATGAAAGCTAAAATCTAGAGCAGAAACTTGGGATTTCACATGTTACTCTTGCTGGTACACGTGAGTGGAACTGAGAAATGAATATAATCAATGACAAAGTCAGTGACTTATTTAAAAAGAACAAAAACAAACAAGACAGACATCAGTGTTATTAAACTTTGTCCATATGAAACAGCCAAATAGCTTTTATTACATTATTATTGGTATAATATCGTGCATTTGCACTGTTTTGTTTGTCAAGTGTTTATAATGAAAAATATATTGGTATGTTTACCTGAAATGGGTAACATCCAACTTAACATTTGGTGACAAGAATTTCCTCATCATGTCTCCCGGGTTAATAAAAAGCAGTGTCATATGGGTCTGAGTGCATGTTGCTTTCTATAATGTGCTAAAGTGAATTGTGTTTTACCATCAGGGTTTGTTTAATACCATTAGAAATAAACAAACCTGTGTGTCAGGTACCCCTGAAATCTATGAGAACATGTTGAGTCCATTTGTCTCTTACATTGCAGGATGTGTGTTGTGACTACTGCACATGTGCATTATGATGACAATGCTCAAACACTGTATTGTGCAGCTCTAGTACGCTACTTGTGCACTATTGATCCTTGTTTGTTGTTTTTGCAGAATCTGACACAATGAGTAAACATCAACATACTATCCTTTTAACTTTTAAAAGCCAATAAGTCAAAATTATTATTAGAAAGCAACTTAAGAAACAAAAGCCAAAAAATGATTTTATTTACATTGTGATATTTTTGAACATCAAGTCTTATTTTACCTTTTTTTTTGTTTTTCCTGATCAGTTCAAAACATTCAGGATAGCAGAACATGTCCTCGTGTCCTTGTGCACTGTAAGTGAACCTGAAATACTAAAATTGCAATTGTGGCAGCTTGCCTGCAGCATTACACAACAAAAGTGTGTGCGTGTGTATTTAAATACTGTTGTGTTAGCATCATAGCACAGTAAAGTCTCGGAGCAGGAACATGCTACGTTTGCATGTGTGGACTGTGAGCAGACCTCAGGCTCACCTGGAACACACACAGAGAGCCACAATCAGCCTCTGTCGTCCCGACCGCTGAGACAGTGTCAGAGCTCTGTAAATCACAGCACCCCACCCACGCATAAATCTGCTGCAACAACACACCAACACCCATTAAGAGGAGGTTGGACCCACCCCCACTTTTCAATGACTTGCTATAAAATACAATGAGGGATTCACCTGTACCTGCCACTCCCCCCACCCCCCCTTAACGGGACAAAACTGTCATTAGCCAAACAAGGAAGACAAACATGTGTCACTGGATGCAAACAATGAGGCTGTGAGTGTGAGTCATTCAAGATGAAAAATGGCATCAAAAGATTTCAGGGAGACTCTCTGGCGTTCATCAGGGTCACATCAGTGTCAGTTCAGAAGTTCAAGAATGTTTTCAGGAAGTCTTTGTGTTTTAGATTTAGTAGTAAAGTTCAATTAACCTCCTGACTCATGAGTTAGGATGGCACAGAGGCAAACCTTAATTATAGCAAGCAGAGCACAAACTGAATTGTAAATGTCACTGACATGCTCTTCCTGTCAGAGGAAAACAATGAGTCATCTTTTAAAATGGTCTGGAAAAATGCAGTCTGAACTGATATGGTTTCATCTTGGAAATGCAACATTCAGATTTCGCACAATAGCATTTAGACAATGTATTTGTTGTGTAGAACACAGACCAGAGACATGCAGGTCTATTTCTTGGTTGGAAACAAAAGCTTTGCTTTCTGAACACATGAGTTTCATCTTCCTCATCCTCATTGTTACAGAAGCAGCTTGGCGCTGATAACACTGATCGTGACCAACCAAGAAATGCTCTTTGACAGTATGGACATATACAACATACAACAACAACGACAACAGTGGTCCTGATTTAGAGAGAAATGAAGAGAGAAAAGAAAAAGAGCTGGGGAAGAAATCGGAGGGGAGGGTTCTGTCTGCCAACTGTGGCGTTCACTTGTCCCAAGGCAATCCTGCCACTTTAAGAAATGAAGCAATATCATTAATGGAGGCCTCCACGGGCTGACATCTTGCTCCAATTCACCAGTCCCCCGTCCATCACACCATTACGGTGGGCCCAGCAGTATTAAAATCCAATCACTCCCATGGCTAGTTTGATTAAGGAGGGCAAGTGCACAAAGAGGGGGCTGCGACCCATTGTTGCCTCTGCCAGGGAGTCCCCTGAGGCTGGAGCAGGGTTCTGGTCTCACAGAGGGCCACAAGCATCAGTCTGATGTAGTGTAACCAATAGAAGGGAAATATTCACATCATTCTATTTCATTTATTCTTTTCCCAGATTTTTTTGGGAAATGTTGCCAATGTTATTGAATTGAATAAATATATATATATATATATATATATATATATATATATATATATAAAACAATACATTTCCAACAATGACAGCTGTGTGGCTCTTTGATAAAAGGCACATCTACGTTAGCTGACCGCTGGATGGTCTGCCATAAATAATCTTCCTTCTTGATCCAAATATCTTAATTTTGTTTTTCACCAACAAATCACTGACTTGCTTTTGGTCAGATTGCATCTGGGAAGTAAGGCAGGATCCCAGGTACAGACCATAGAGCCCAGACCAAATTAAAACCAGAAGGCCAGGGTGAGCCTCTTCGACCACAGTGACATAAATTACTGGGATTTACAAGATTTTTAAAACACTTTTAACAATACTCCCCCTTTAATGTGCTCTCTGTTTAATAATGCACTTTAGGTTTTAAGAGCATGATAAACAAACCAATAATTCACTTTTTTATCATCTGAGGGTGAAGCCCTTCAGGACAGGGTTCTACAGCAGTGTTCAAAGAGGTCTCAAAGGGATGAACTGAAGAGCTGTCGCAAGATGTTTTGGACAACAGTTGAGATGTAACCAGTGAGCTTTATTCTTTGTTGAGGATTATAATACGCTGAGGTTCATCCTCTCAAGAACTGGGCAGCATTTAAAAGGGACACTGATACTGGGAAGAATAAACACAAGCTTGGAAACAAAGGTTATTGGTTTTCCTCATAGGATGGAACAAAAAGAGGGTATGTGGATGGCACGTGAAAGAATGCATCACGTTTCTGCTCTAGGTAAAGAAACAGCAGCATGTGTCTAAAGGTTAGCTAGATTAAAGGAAAAATTAGAAACCTTTTTCAACATTGGGCTTAGTGAGAAAAATGAAATAGTTTTCTTGGCTTGTGTTTTTCAAATAACATGCCGCCATTCCTCTGCTCGCTCATTTCTATGCGTGTCACTAAATGAGTGAGATCTGGGAAAGCTCACAGTAGCATTTGGCTGGAATTTTCAGTGTGTGATGCTTCACAGGATCAGTCAATGATTCTCTTGGCTGCCAAGATATATAAAGAGGACTCAGCAAGGCTTTCATAAATCTTTAAGCAATGAAGTACAGAGTTTGGTCATCTTTCAGCAGGAAAAGAAGGTTACAGTGTGAGAAAAGGACAAACATGGAAAGACGTTTTCCTCTGGGAACTGAGGAGTTATTATCATAAAAGTAAGAGTTCAGAGCAAGCAGCGTGGATGACAACTGATGATTATGTTAGAGTGAGGACCTAGAATTGAGCACACACTTCACACCCACAAAGACTGACTGACATGTAGACAGCAAGCAGCCACTCTCTCCCTCAAACGCAACAGCACAAATTCTCCAAGCTGTTGCCAGCTACAACAAATCACTGGGCCATCTCATATAATCCTCCACCAGCCTGTGCCACAACATTAAACATCCAAACAAATTGTCCTCCATCCAGTGCTCACTGCAGGGAAAGACATAAAGCAAAAGTGGATGGCTGTGCAGGGGCAGAGGGTTGGCAGAAACAGGATGAAATAACTGCTCTCAGGCTGTCAGCTTGCATTGTTGCTTTCTGTGGAAGAGAAGAGTCCCTTTATAAGAAAAGCATTTTGGTACCTCCTCCATTTGTCGCTCTCTTTAATCCAAGTTTGTTGAGACATGCAAAGTGTCATTTTTGTGTGGTGTTTTAAGTAGAATAGTTGCATTTTGTAAACAGCTTTTTTATTTTTTATTGTACATAAGAGGAGCTTTACAGGATGAATCAAAGTGATTCAACTTTTTTAACTTGTCTAGCTGCAGATATTACAGGCAGTGTTCGATGCAGGTCAACAGTACTTTTTACTTTATATAACTTAATGTTTCTTATGGTATTTCTTTATCACTTATTTATTAATTAATTTATTCTCTATACTGCTTAATCCAGTTCAGAGTTCACAGAGGGCAGGAGCCTATCCCAGCTATTAGCAGGTGAGAGGCAGGGTACACCCTGGACACCTATAGTCATTTATTTAATTTATTAATTAAATTAATAAGTATTTATTTATATCACATATTTTGAATGTGATATAAGTATGAATTTTCTTGAATGTGCAAAATAATATCTAAAGAGTGTTTATTTATGTGTAGACATGGTAGCAAACTTTGTTCTTCTAATTCACTTTCACCATTCACCCCTGAAGAAAGAGATCAAATCAAAGTAGAATATGGAAGTGCATGTTTTTCCTCAGGACAGCACTGGGCAAGCAGCTGTTGACGCCTCAATAAAGCAACATATCAAAAAAAGGAAGTTACAATTTCAGGTTCCCGTGTTGACACCCTGAACATCCTCTCTTCAGAGATATGCATCGCCCTAATACAAGCTGGAAGTGGGCATGGTCAGGTTTCTGATAAGAGCGAGGGCACAGCTGTATCTGGGAGATCTGAGAGATGCCGAAGGCTCTTGTGAAAAGGAAGCTGACTTAAGCTGCTGTGGAGGCTTATCTTTACAGTTTCCTATACCACCTACTGACAGATACCGAGACTGTGTAAATTCCTCTGTCCTCTGAAGTGACTCTGACCAGACAATGAGACGACACTTTGTGTACTGATGTGTACTGCAATACAGAGAACAGAAGAGATTTTACAAGGTATGTGAGAGACAAAGACAAACACAGGTTACATGTGCTGCAAATCGTGTTTGAAAGTGGACAATCCCTGGAGTAAACCAATGAAGCTTGCTTTATGCACTCGCTCTATGAGCTGCTCTGTGATTCAGCATGAAATTCTTTCAGGACATGTCAACATAAATTTAATTTGATTATTATCTTATATGCTTATTAAAGACAAAACATGATCAAAAACATAAAGGAAAAAAGGATTAATTGTGCACAAACTCATGCTTGACAAAATTTACAGAAAATGAGTCAGAAAGTGAGGAACACCAGGGCTGGAAACATGGCCTGATGTTATTGTAGAAATGACGGTGTATAAGTCACTCCTGAGATGGCTTTTGAGGTATTGGGAAGAGTTATTTACATCCGAAGAGCGGGAGACATTCATCATCTGAGGATAGTGGTTCTCCTTCAAAGTTCCCCTTTTTATGACATGCATTATTTCTCGTGCGCACACATAAACAAAGCCCAGGCTGCCGGCACTGAATCAGCAGACTGTGTCACCGTGTGGCCCCCAGGTCAGGCCAGCTTTCTTGTGCCGCCATTGCTTACATTAGCATGTGAAAGGCTAAAGCTGTTCCAAATATTCCCTGTAAACATTTATCCTGCCTGAACCCCATATGGAAAAATTCCAAGGAGCAGGATGGATTCCAAATGCAAGTAGAAGTAACTTTTCTTCATGACAAACCAATTAACAAGATGACAAAATACAACTGAAATAATTTCTTACCCGTTTGGGTAAAATAAAAAAAACAAAACAAAACAAAAACAAAAAACACCTCAATTTTTAATTATTGACTTTCGAGTGGAGTTTGGTCTGGCAGAAAATCCTTTCATGCATTTGGGTTTTATTTCATTTTTAAATGGTTTTAAAACATGTTTCACACGTTCTTCATCAGAGAAGTGGAGCCTCTCCATAACAAGGCAGGCAGGCACCAGGAGTCTGTGTTTACATTAGAAGTGCCTGGAAATGAATTTCCCCACACTAGTCTCATTTGTCTTATCAGTGTGTAAATGTGCTAACTTTCTGATGGGGCCACACATCGAACACTTTCACAGAAAGTGTCTCTCATACACCTAGCTTTCCCCATGTATGTGCAGCAGTAACCAGTGATGAGCAGCCTGTTAAAAAACACCATCCTGTGACTTGGAATCACCCAAGTTTAGCTGCTGCACGGCTGCACATTTTTTAAATTAGCAGAGTGCTTCTGTTGGGGGAGAACCTCTGTGGGACGTATAAATATTCAAAAGGTACATGGCGTATTCCCGGTCTGCTCATTTTGTTAACTTTTCCACAGTGCGAGCTGAATCATCTGTCATTCACCCTAATTTAATCATCAGCCACTCTCATTCAATTATCCAATATAATATGCAAATGAGGCGAACAATGGCCAGCTCATGCTAATTATGTACATCAGAATAATTAGATTGGATAGAAGTGGTGGAGGAGAACTGAACTATCATAAAATGGGGAGCAGATTCTTTAATTAAGGCTGCAAAAATTTTATTAGAATCTGTAATCTGCCCGTAAATTGTTGAATGGTGGCTGTGCATAGGGGGACATTACTCTTATTGGAAAGTGTTCCCCGAGGACTCATGCAAGCAAGCAGTGAGGGATGTGGCCATATCAAGGGCAAAACCATCCTAAAATAGGAATCTATTTTATTATAAGCAATGATCTTGGAATATAAACATAGATAACTTTCCTCAAAAGACAGCAAACAATAAAACAAAAGGAGATTAGAGTTGCTAGCTTTCATTCACTAAATCTGCTTGTAGTCTTAAATAAGTAAATAAAATTGCATCATAACACACTAAAGACATTGTAATTATTTTCCTTGGTTTCCCCCAAATTTAACAGACAATCTGAGGTCTATTTGATGTGGATTGTCACTCAGTTGTAGCCAGAATTGATTTGTGTGCATTGTGCCAAGGCGGCAGAGCATGCCTGGCAGCCGGTTAGACACAGAGAAAGATCAGTCTTAATCCTCTCTTCTGCTGCTGCATGCTTGCAGGCACTGCTGCCTCCCTACAACAGAGCAGCCATGTCCGGCAACACAGCACAAAATAGTCTGCTATGGTACACACAATGGCTCACTTTGAAGGCCAGAAGACAGCAAGCAGCAGGGCTCTGACGGGGTGCTGAAGCCACTGAAATATTTACAGAGGCGTGTTTTGTTGCTTTTGTGCTGAGTGACTGAAGGGTGCTGTTCAGACAGTCTATATGGTGTTGCTGTTAAGATGGAAGTCTCTGGAAAATTAAAGAAAAGTCGACCAAAAATAAATCACCCTGTGTCTTTAAAAATAACATTATTTGTATTAAACCAATCTATCTGTGTACAAATGGAGTTTACTTAGAGGGACAAAAGGTGCAGAATTGTTTGAAGTTTGAAGAAGTCTGAAGACGGTTGAATCCTACATAATCCATCACTCTCTGTGCAGACAGACAACAACACCTCTGTAATGCCATGGTGTATCCTGTCTTAGCCAGACAGTATTTATTAAACATGTCAGGGTGACAGAACAGCAGTGGGTTGGGAGCACAGTAGATTAAAGTGGGGGTAAGTTTGAGTGAGGATGTAGAGACATGTAAACTGACACATACAGAGCGGCAATAGCTTGTCTGCAATCTCTTCCTTTTCTAATACATCCACAATAAATGTGCATACAGAAGAGGTCATTGTTTATATTAAGCATCGTCTTTGCAGTTCATTATCTGTGTGTAATCTGCGAGACTTACTTTAAGAATATAAACATATTCATATACAATCTGTTCTATTAAGTGTTTCCATATAAACCATACTGTGTAAAAATGACATTAAACTTAGTTATGGTGTGGACAAAGCAGAGATTTTTATTTGTGCATGTGAATATATGGTAAAAATGGAGTCACAAGGCTAAAAGAAGTTTTATGAATGTCACAGTCTATACAAATACACACAAATTTGCACATCACAATATATTATGTTTGAACAGGTGACAAAGCAAGCTTACAGGATCACCAAAAATATTTACATGGGACTTCTGAATTAAAGAGGCTTTTGTCTATGTGTGACAGAAAATGAATGATTAAATGAAAATTCCTTAAATATTTCAAGTTTAAAATGAACAAAATACACTTTAATCCAATAAAATGATACACCAATTCATAGTTTAATTAATGCAAACAGTTTCAGAGACCTTTTGCATCAGTTAGAAATGTTGCTCTAAAATCCTGTTGTACACAATCTGATCGCAGTCTCCTGCTCCGTAATCAATACCAGGAAGGAGGAAATTATAATATTATATTTTTGACCTATAAAACATACACATAAAATGTTTGAGGGAAAAATCATGATAGATGGATGGATGGATGGATGGATGGATGGATGGATGGATGGATGGATGGATGGATGGATGGGTGGGTGGATGGATGG
>JBAMHV010000001.1:21703933-21736853 GCA_037177535.1 Pseudomugil gertrudae
TATAACTGGAAAATGTTTCAGTAATTGTTTTGTACAAATATTATATGAACTGTTATGAAGCTACTTAGGTTTAATTTAGTTACTTATTTAATGTGCTTTTAATTTGTGCATGATCAAACCCATGATAAATGTAGGTATTTATAACATGAGAACTAAAAGGATAGGTAAGTAAAAAATACCTCATGTCTTATTAACAGACAGCTTGTTTGCTTCACTGACTAGGAACCAGATTAGAGGCTCAGTTCTTGAGCAGTAGACCAAAGATAAACAAAGGAGATAGGCTGGGTGGGTACTGTCAAAGGTGAGTGACACAGTTCAGCCAGTAGTATCCTATGATTAGCGCTTGGTGTCTGGGCGTTCTTGGCCATAATCAAAAGACTAAGACAGGGCAATAGCTAAAAATGATGGTTCAGAAAAAGGTGGAATGAGGTTAGTGGGTGGGCCAGACAAAGTCTTTGTACTGCCCTTTCCTCACACCCCACTAATTAGTCGACATTGAGGGTGGAGGAAGTAGAGGGACTAGGGAAGAGGACACCTAAAGGGACAGAGTAAAAATGGGAGAGCAGAGGAGGCAGGATGAAGGAGGAGGTGGAGAGGATGATCACCCTGTAAGATCTCAGGCAACAGATGGAGAACAACTATAAAAGGAGTCAATCAGGCAAGCAGGGGGAGTTGTGGAAGGGGGCAGGCCTGCTACTGTTACAGCACATGTGACAAAAAAACACACAGGACGATGGAAACTGACATGCTGACGCCCACATTTCAACATAACTAAACAAATGCTTAGTCAAGCTGTAATAAATGCCCTGAAGTGTTCCATTCAGCTGCTCCATCGTCCTGCTGTTTTATTCACAATAAGTTGAATAATAAATATGCTTGCAGCCACTGTGACAGCATAAAAATGTTTTCATTAAGCAATCCACCTTCATGCTATGTAAGTTATACCCTTTGTCACCTTTTCAAATCTGGAGAGCTTCCTCTAAACTTTAAGGTTATGTAGAGCCGTTTTGTCCTGTGAGAGGGATCTGAGTTGCAAAAGAATGAACAGTCTCGATGAAAACAGAAGAGAGACTTGTTCACACTCGACACAGAAAGATTAGCATTCTTTCTTTTTTTTCCTGGGTTCAGGTGACAATAGTCTAACTGCACATAATACTTTGTGAGATTGACGAAACAAGCCACTTCAAAAGCAAAGTTATTTCTTTATTCGTTTAATTATCCTTTAGTGTTTCAGGATTTAAACTTTATGAAGCTTATGCCATGTTTTGAGGGCTCTGTAAAATTATAAGGCTGAATCTCCAGTTTTATTGTCCACATCCTTTTCTTTTTAGAGAAAGAAAGTGGAAGTGGCAACGTTGTGGGTTTAAAATCAAAAGGCCATTATCCATTAAACCACTGTGTTAAATATGACCACAAAACCTCTATGGCAGGCACCTCTTAGCTATAGAGGGGAGGCATGGGTGGGCTTGGTAACCATCACATTATCCTCCAAAAACCTTCCCAGTGGGCAACGCTGGCAACCACAGTTCCCAGCAGCTCCCAGCATCCTGTAAACACTGTCCATCTTGGCTACCTTTTATTTGAAAGGTGTCACAAACAATGGCAGCCCTGCATTGTAAACATGTGAGCTCATGACAGGGTTGAGTTGCCCAACTGCTTAATTTGTCCGGAAAATTTGAGCAGAGTGGAACCGAAATGCGCTTTGACACAAAATAAACCATTACCGGTCACCAAGGGAGCGGCACTGGGAGGTCATGGGTTTTGCCAAACCAGTAGGCAGGCGCAAGCAGGGGAGGGTCAGAGAAACAGAGGGGAGCTTGAGAAGGAGAGAAGCTGGCTGCATTCTTCACTCCCACTGGTTTTTGGGCAGAAATGGAGTACATGATCAGATAATCTAGAAAAAACAAACTTGAAGTTAGGGTGGCTCCGGGACGTGAGAGATGGTGCGTCAGGTCAAAGGAAAGAAGGATGCTTATTTTCCCATTTGTCTAAAGTTATGTTAGCTCAGCAGGGGGTTGTGTTTCATGAAGGTTTGACAGGGGAATCCGCTTTCCTTGCTCTGCACCACATTGCCAAGAAAAATGGCAACACTGACACCAGATTAGCAAACACACACAAACATGCACACACACATTTGTTTCTCTGTCCAGACTAGAACACACTCTCTGAGCCTTCACACTTAATATGATTTTACAATAATAATTGTAGATAAAACTTAAAAATGTTTGTTGGAACACAATGAGTACAGGTAGGATGAGTAAAGTCATCATATGGTAACTCTGATTTTTCATATTGATGTACTGGTTTTACTTCAATCAAAGTTGTTAAGAATTAAAGGAAATAATCCCAAAAAGAAAACTCTAAATGTCAGTTTTGCTCCAGAAGTTGCTAACTTAATCTATACTGTAAAATCCACATATACATCATGTATCATAAGGACAGCAGGAGAAACTTTTTAAAAGTTGCAATTGAAAGTATTTATGGATTTAATTTGATTGAATTCTATTCAATTTACTTGACTCATGAATCAGAAAAAGTCAAAACACTGTTGAAATCACAGCTATGCCACTCCAAAATAGAAACCATAGATAGAGGATTGCTGCCTGTAATTGTGCTAGCAGCCAGTTTATTGACTGGGGCTGATATGTGATCTGAGTGTTCTGCAGAGCTACGCTTTGACCTTTGACTCCACAGCCCTCAGGCATGGCCCTTGTGCCCACTGGCAGATGCGACGTACTGGAGCAGACTTTCCTGCAGTGTGACAGCTTGTTAGACCCCCACCATCCCCAACCTCAACCCCTACCCCCCTCTCAGACACTCCCAAGCACACAAACTCCACCTCTACTATCTTTGCTCCTGTAATGGGCCCTCCTACTTTCTCCACCCCCACAATCTTCAACCTCATGGGAGATTCATTATAAGATCTCTACTTCTCCTCCCCTGCTAATGATTGGCACCATCATCCACCTATCCACTCCACCCCACTACATTCATGAGGTTTTATTTGGCTCTCCAGCAAACACAAAGCAACAGCTGGAGAGAAGGTGGAGCAAAGAGGGATGGGTTATGTCTCTGGCTCTAAACACAGTAGTAATCTATCATGTCTGACCTTGCTAGCTAAGTACAAAGGGTGGAAACAGGAGTAACAAGGTTTTGGTGCCACTGGACGCACATCATGTTACTGTCCAGTGGCCCAGCTGGTGCTTTCTTCTCTTATTTCATCAGCTGCCTTTTCACATGTTTATTAGTACTCCTATTCATCATAACTTGTTTATTGTATTTTAATATAAAATGCAGTTTTCATCACTGTCTTACTTGTTTGGAAGTTATCAGTCAAACAACATTGCTGATGTACTAAACTTTGAGTGCATTAAAGATAAGGAAATGATGTTTTTATAATTCCAGATAAATACTTTTCTCCTGTCAGCATAGTTTTGGCTCTATGAACCACTTGATATTGTATTCTTCACCATGTGCATATCTGCTATGGCTAAGTGGAAGGAAAACAGTCAGTGCTTGCTGGAGAGAGGTGTCACTTGTTCTCAGTATTAGTCGTGGTGTAGATAAGAAAACAGATGGGACAGGGGAGGTCAGAGGGCCATGCTATGGCTGACAGGTTTGTTTATTTGGCCTGTCTCTGATATCCTGCTTTCCCCCTCCACACCCTGCGCTTACTCTGCCTACAGCCTGACCTGGAAGTGACCATGCAGAGATGGATCAAGGCCACTTTTCACCAAGAGAGTCAACACTAACCACCCCACTCACCACTCAGGGCAACTCAAAACACATGGGGCATGTTTGGGCTTATTACCCCTTTTCTAACAAGAATAACAATTGACTAATTTGTACTTGTGTGGCTGAGCCAAGCTGAGATACTGTAAGAAAAATTTTAAGAAAAAACAACCCCACTGAAACTATTGGCACATATATGAAAAAAAGGAAGGGAATTAATGACATGTTACAACACTAGTAGTGAATGCATTGCATTTTATTAAAGCGGTTGGTGTATTCCTGAAGTGGAGATCCTAATAAAGAAATTGCAGGTTAAACTCCATCATCTTTTCTTTTCCCCAGTCTGTGTGAGGTCTGAAGTTCTTGTGCCTGAGGTGGGCCAGAACTGATAACCCTGCCTGGGCATTGACAGATAAGACCGTTCACTGAGATCCCACTAACACCAAGTTAAAGAGGCTCTAAGGAAGATAAACTGGATCCCAAAGATTCCACAGGATTCTCCCAGTTGACTTATTTCACTTAGTGGCAGATGGCATAAAACAGATGGCTGAAGTTTGGAAACGGTCTGAAAACCCTTGTGTCCAAACACAAAGCAGTGATTTTCCACATTAAAAGGAATTAGTCACATCAGATTTACTGTTTTTGTCATCATTGTCAAAGTCAGATAGACACGAGATTCATTCAGATGGTCACAATATTCCCCCCTTTTAGAGAGTCCTACTTGTAATTATTTTAGAAAACATGCATCATACAATGTTCAAAGGTTAATAAAAAGATTGGAGGTCACAGGATAGATATTCTTAAGAAAAAATCCCTGAATTGTGTCATGTTTAAAAACAAAGACCTCAATTTTACTTTACTGGTTACAAAACAACTATAAGGATAAAATTATTTCCTTAGTATAGTTCAGCACTTAATAACATCAAATGTTTGGTTAGGTTGATTAGTGAAATAGCTATGTTAGTCCTCAAAGGAAAATGGGAAAAATCTTCATCAAAGGTAGCTGCAATCTGGAAAACTGTCTGGTCTTACATGTGACAGACAACTGGTGTCACTGATAAAATGTGGGAATAAACTTGTGTGCTTGGCTGAGGCAGTGAAGCAGTGTATTTCTGTGTTATCATCTGGCATGCCAAACAAGAATCCTTCCCGAAACCTTTTCAAATAGTGTATATGCCTAAACGAAATCAGGATATTGTGCATTCTTACACAACGTGCAAAACTAGAAGAAAAATATGTGACAAAATCCAGAACACATTAAGCAAATGAACAACATCCAGGAGTGACAAAAAATGAACAGATTTAATGAGTTAATGCTGTTTGTTTCAACTTTAGTAAATAAAGACACCATGTATGTATTTCATAGATAATGAGGGTTCAAAAAAGTTGTGGCTTGTGATACTTGAGTCTAAAATAAATGTGAAAAGTTGCATTAAAAAGAAGTCTGGGTTATGGTGCTAAAGAACAACTGAAAACAAAACTACCAGCAAGTCTAAAAACAGCGCTCAATGAGAACTCCTTAACTGTTACATCCTATGAGATGAAAAGAAAGTAGGTAACTTATTATTTCATAATTGTGCTACAAATTGTTGCCGTTGAACTCATCAGCCTCATCCAATGAAAAGCACTAACAGAAAAAAAGACCTTAATGTGTTAACACTAGACTGTTATCTATAGCTTTCTTTATTCAATGAAAACCCAGGGCACTGATAGTTCAGTTTCGGTTGTTAAGATAAGTAGAAAAGCTGGATGGTTTTACTGAAGGGCATCATTCAAGGACTTGGCTTACACTTCTTCAAATGTCCCATTGTGGATGGGATGTAATCCCTCCAGTTATAAACAAATGTGGAAAAATAAAAAACAAAGCAGTTTTAAAAACAACCAAAACATCTGCAGGGCTGCCAGAGAGGCAGATGGGATATCAAGCACACCCAGATTCAGAAACAGCTGGTTTATCTCCCCCATCACTCTTTCACACACATCCTGTGAAGACACACACATCGGGGCATGAGTAAGCTCAAAAGTGTTATGATGTGGACCGGCACTGCCCTGGAAGAAGAGTGCATTTTATAAGATTTGCATAAAACTACAAAAGACATGCGTGAAGATTTCTTCTTTTTCTGTTATACAAATTGCACAATGTATTATAAACAAACACAAAATTATAGATGCATTGATGAACATGTTATAAACACATGAATGGAAGAGTTCTCCCTGTACACTTTGCTTCCATTTGGCTGTTTAAAGCCACCATGCTGAGTAGCCTACAACAGGAAGAACGGGATATTAAAGGTTTGAAACTGCTACCAAGCGAGCAAACGGGAATGTGCTGCAACAGAAATGCATGCAAAAGATGGGGGAAAGAGGAGGTGGAGAGGGCTCTCTGCATGTGCATGCATATCTGAATCTGTTTCTCTCTGCCTACTTGCAACATGCTCTCTTTGAAGCAGACCTGTTCAGACAGTGAGGGCTGACTCCTGTTTAGACTGGGCCGGCGCCAGCCGTCCCCTAACTCTGCTTCAGCGGTGACAGGTGAGAGTTTTCAGCTGACTATCATCAGACTCGCCACTGACAACACTACGGGGCACAATGGCCATCCATCACTCTTCTACAAGAAACGTCCACTTCAAATGCGACGTAAAGGAAATACATAAGGTTTGTATACATAGTTTTCTCCTTATTAGTGGAAATGTATTTTTTAAAAATACAATTAGATGACTTTGTAAAAAAGATGAAAGAAAGTAAAACAATCTGAACCAAAATTAAGAATGTCTTATTTTGGGAAAAATATAAAATAATAAATTCAAATAATATTAATAAAATACATGTTTTTATACAGAAAACTACATGCATACTATGCTAAGAAAGTAAATATAATCAAGGTTCTGGTGGAAGTTTCTTTAAAGTGGATATATCATGCAAAATGATTTTTTAGCCCTTAAATACATGTGTTTGTGCACTTTAAAGTTTTTATGAAAGTTGAAAATGTAAAATTATTCTCTCCCAATGCTGCACATATATTTTTATATTCTTTTTGGACATATTTTCAGTATGTTTAATTTTCTCTATTCTCTACTACGCTTTTTTTTTTATCCATTCCATCGCAGTATTTGCTGTGGGTCTGCCAAATAAGGTCATGGACTTCCAGGTTACCAATTTCATGAATCTGATTCATTGACATTTATAGCAAACTTACCAATAGAATATTTCTCTGAAGGGAGATTAGTGTATTGCTGCTATAAAGCTACAAACATGGCGGAACAGGGTAGAGTTGAACTTCCTGTGACCTGGAGGGGGCGGGGCATGAAAGGCCTCAATCACATTTTAAGAGAGTCGCTCTGAAGACGCGCCTCAGAACAGGGTTATAAGGTGTGTATGGAGCAAGAATAACCAGGAATTCAGACTAAAGCATTGTGGTTCTACTTTATACAAACAATAAAATAATGATTTACATGTTAAAAGGAAGAATTTAAAAAGCATGATATATACCCTTTTAAGATTCACATTGATACCCCAAATTAATTAAAAAATATTTGTAGTAATACTGTCAGTTAAAGCTTCTGTATAAACAATATATTGGCTAATTGTAAATCAAAAGCAAAATGACTGCACAAATAGGAGCAAAATATATGTTCAGGTAAATAGATGAGCAACAACTGCAAAACCTATCAGGCCTACAAAACAGCACTGAAATAATAACTGTTGAAATAAATCAAGTCAAGCTGTGACCAAGAACACATGAGTTTGTGCTTGGTAAACCGTGATTGATTGCAAGATTCCATGTGAACTGATGACTGATTTTGCACATTTATTGTGGTGCACTTTGTCATGCAATAGCATGTGCACTACTGCAGCTAGCATGTGAGTGATTCTGGATTCAAATCAACATCAATCAAATCAGTTCTCGGATAATGTTTTTTACCCTGACATATTGCAATTTATTAAAAATAATAAATATTCTATTCAAACCCAAAAACAAGGTGTTTCTGATAGTTTGCTTAAAATGTACAATTTGCTTGTTGCAGATCATTTGTATTCTGCCTCACAATTAATAAGTCTAACTATCTTCATGCTATACCAATTTTTATCTTATGTGAACTTAGACCAGTTATAGGTGATTTTAAGCAGTTTTATTAAATGTTTTGAGGCTGCCAAAGACCAAACAACCACACATCAAGGCATACTAACACTTATCTTTATGTCCTATGTCTTAACAATTACAAAAAAAAAAACAAGTTAATAAGTATATGTTACTGTATTGTTAACTCATCAGTACTTTCCTACTCTAATAACTAGTACTACAAATAGAATAATTATACTATTAATTTGTATAAAATCTGTTTTATATTCTAATAACAGCTGCTTTAGTCACTATGGACACAAACTGTAGTTTGCCTGTTTGTAAGGGTGAATATCACAGTATTCCCTCGGATAGCTTTACAGTCCTTAAGGTCAAATGAGGACCAAATATATAGCAATATGTCAAAGCAAGAGCTAGACCCAGTTACATGGCTGATTATTGTAAATATTACAACTGATAATCAATACATCAAAGCTGCCTTTGTAATCACACCTTAGTAGGACTGTTACAGACAGCCTTTGTCATAAAAAGTGGTCAGTGAGGAAGTGGCATCTTAAAGCTGCTTACCATGTGTTGTCATGTGATATATATATCTATTTAAAAAGCATTGTGAAGGCATTTAGAACACGGCATTTCACATAACATGGCTCAGTCATGCTGCAGGAATATTTAGTCACATGTTTTGTTGTTTTGTTTTTATTGTATTTTTATTTTTACCTGTTAATTCATGCAGTTTCCAGTGACTAATAAAGATAATTACATATGTTGAAATATAATGTTTCATCACTTTGGATGTTGGGAAGCATTATGTCACTTGTAAACAAAGCTTTTACTGTTAAAGGTGCACTAATTGTGTACATAATATAAGATTGAAAGTTTTTTAGGTGTCACAAACCAATCCTGCCACTGATGCCAGCAACCAGCCACAGTGCATCTGAAATACACCGCTGCAGGTCGGTGGACAGGCACAGGTTACATGGGAGGCCCGATTTACAAGTTAATCCAATCTCTCCTATGCAGGAAACTGCTTGCTTTGATTCTCTGCACACTCACACACACACACACACACACACTCACTCACACACACACACAAACGGGCACGCACTTGAATGTCCACATGCATTACATTGAAGCCTGAGACACACACACACACATGAAACATTACACAAACACACAACTCTTTCTCACACACATACACACACACACAAACACTGAAATGTCCACTGTGACCCTCCACGCTCTTTCCTTCCATTCCCCATTTACAACCTCTAAAAGCCTTTTCCATTTAACAGTGGGCCTGAGGCTGTGAGTGACAGGGAACAGAATGGACCTTATGTTGTCACTTTCGCAGCACTGTGGCCTGAAGGGAGGCCTGGCACAGCAGTGTGCTCTGGTGGCAGGGCGGCTGGTGGGTCTACAAGGGGAGGGGCTTTTGTAGGGGTGAATGGTGCAGCTCAGCTCAAACCTTCAAGGGCACAAACGCAGACAGAGCTGTTCATGAAATGCACTTTGAAAGTGTAGCTTAAAGAGACAACTGGCAGTTTTCTTTCCTTTTTACATTTAAATTGAGTGTCAGTGAAAAGCCATCTGCTTGGTTTGATCAGAAATAGGTTAAGGGGACATCCTCAGTAAAATATTGCCCATTTGATTGACTCTTGGGTTTGGTGCAGTATCAGAACATATGTAAAGTAAAAGCTTTAGAGCAGTTTTTCATTTAATTTAATGTATGTATTTATTTATTTATTGATGGAGAGTTCAGGACAGCCGGAGAATGACATGATCTCATATTTAGATCATTGCCTAAAGTTATTTTTAGTAGCCAGCTGTGCAGTAAGTTACATAAATAAGAAGACATAAGTGCTGTCAAGCAGTGGCTTAGTAGTTTGCACTGTGGCCTCACAGTGAAAAAGTCGCTGGTTTGTGCCTCAGCTGGGGAGAGGTCTGAACAGTGGCCTTTCTGTGTGAAGGTTACATGTTTTCCACATATGTGTGGGTTCTCTCATGGTGACTTTTTCACACCATCTAAAGACATGTATGCTAATTGATAACACAAAATTGTCCCTAGGAGTGAGTGTGGGTGTGAATGGTCGTTTGTCTCTGTGTTGGACTGGCAACTTGTCCAGGATGTACACTACTCGGGGCTGGGATAGGCTCCAACCTCCCCACGACCCTGGGTTGGATTATGGAAAATACATGGATGGCAGAAGTTCTGTTAACAATAGCTCAGTTGAACTTTATGGTTGGGGATCATCTTCACACGAAATATACAAACCAAACTAAATGACATAGTTCTGTAGCAGAAAGTGAAATGTGTTATAGACAACACAAGTGTTTGTGTTGCAGAAATTGTCAGGTGTTCCTGACAAAAATGTGTTCCTAAATGACTAGTAACTTTTTTTCTTCTTTTATCATTTAAAGAAAGCAAACATTGTTATTGCATTAATGGCTCGCTTTTATGCAGAAATGTGTTATGAAGCATCTCTTTGTCAAACCACTGGTACACAGGAAATTATTCTAGCATCAGCATGATTTTTCCAAGCAGCTGCTGGATGTTTTGTAACTGTATCCCATCTACTGTGAATGTTTATTTGCCCATATCACACACCCATTGATCTAGGTCCAAAAACAAACTGTTGACTACACAGTCCTAATGTGAAAGTGCAGGATCTTGTTTTGCTGTGCTTCACACAACTCCTCAGAACGCTTCTGAGGACATGAAAAGCAGGTAAACAAAATAAATAAATAAAACTTTCTGTCTTACAAAAAAAACCGTAAAAAATAAGTTTAAAAAGAAGACTGTATGAACCTTCAACAAAGACAGTCATGTTTACAGAATGCAAAAAATATTAAAAGTGTTTGAGCTGTCCATATAGATAATCATATTCCTTCTGATTTAGAAGATTATATGTATATCATGAAAATCTATTTTAATTTTTCAGACATTTTGGCTTCATCTGTTTTGACAGTTACTATTAAGATTTATCTGATAATTGTTAAGAAAAAAATACATTTATGAAGAAAGTTAAACTTTATTAACAACAGCTACTGAATGCCCCAATCAGACATGTATCACAGTCATCTGAGGAAGCCGAATTGAAAGAGATACAGTCATCAGAATAAACAGAAAAATGTAGATAATACATCTTAAACAGATAGTGGCCCTCTTGTTTTGGCCCTCATCGAAAACAGCCTTGATCTATTACAATTTTATGAATCACTCATTTGGGGTCTTGTTTCAGCACTGTGGGTCTAGCTTGGTCCCAACATGGGCTCAACATGCAGGTAATGATGAACTAAGGACACATGGGACATTGACTGATCACTAGGTGTTGACAGTGAGTGGCAGGTAGACTACCTGTTTCACAGTTCACTTGGAGATTCATCAAGCATTTTGGACAGGCTTCTTTGCAAAAGCTTTGCTTTGGTGTAATCCGATCTGCGGCCTGAGGATACTGTAATGTTTTTACATGAATCGCCCTAAACTACGGGTGAATGCTCCGTCGGAAAGAGAAGAAACAGTAAAGGCAGAAGTGAATGAAAAGGATGAGTATAGGTTTGTGTAGGCCACTCCTGAGGCCCCTCTCTACTTGTCTTTCTTCTTTTCTAAAGACAAATGGCTTATCCTGCAACCCACTTTCTATTTAAACCAGCTTCTCAACTTTTTTTCCCTTTGTCTGTTCTTTGTCCCCATGTTGTGACAGGCATCTAAATTGATTAAGCTCTGCCCCAGGATCTGACACTACAGCGTGTTGCCTTCTATTTGTTGATTACTATTGATTTTCTTTGATACTTCATTTAAAAATCAATAGTCAGAGCAGAAGAAAAATAGGCACAGTTCACACATACTTTAACATACTATTGTGCAACGGAGAAGGCCGCGGTTTTGGCAGTAGCCATGATGGCAGCAGCCAATTACGAGGAAAGCTCTTAACAGGTGAAAGAGAAAGGCCCCAGATCGATTCTAAGCTTTCTCCTCCAATCACAGAAAGTGGCCATAAATTAAAGCGCATCTGTTTTGTTCTGAAGACAGCCATGAAGCATAGCGGCAACTTTTTATTTTCATTTTTTATTTCTTCTTATCCTTCAGTCTTTATATAGCCCCCACTTCTGGAATAGCTGCTTTATCCTCCATCATTACATGACAGACAGTAAGGACAAGTGTCAAATAACAGGCAAACAGTGTGCCTACAGCATGATGTATCAGTGAAATTTGACCTGCCTCACCACCATTTAAATTTACGGGGAACGGAGAATGAAAGTAATTTACTGTAAGTTATGTTATTCCACACTTTTCATCAGTCACTCTTCCTGAATTAATCCAGAGTAATTTTGTCTGAGTCTTATGTGTGTTTTAAATAGATTTGAGTAAGTGATTTCACACAAGAACTTATAAAGGTATGTGGAAATATTAAGATGTTACATTTATCAGCTTAAACAGACATTGTAGTTTATCTTCAGTTTTGAAACATCCAGGAACTGATTTCATTCAAGTTTACCACAAATTCTTGACATGAACTGCATGAAGCAACAAATCATCTCCACTCCAGTTAATGAGTATCTTAATTATATTTACAAAAACAAACAAATTCAGATTATGACACCAGTAGCACACTGAAAAAAACATGAGAGAAGCAGAGAAAGAGAGGATATTGTGTAGAATTGATAAATTATATAGTTTATATATTCTACAACCACCAGATCAATTGATAATGGTTAATAATGGATGCCAGAATTGGGTATTAATGAATTGATGATTAATAATTATTGATGAATTGGCTTAATATTATGTCTGTGAAGTGCCCTGAGATGACACTGTCATGACCTGGCGCTATACAAATAAAGTTGAATTGAACTGAATTAGAAAAAGGTTTATAGAGTTATGTGGGCTCAAAATACCTTGGAAATCTGTTAATACCCAACACCATTTACTAATGCATCCAGATACTATGCACAATTTACTCAACCAATTTAACATTTTTTACACAAACTTATGTCAGATTAACAGAAAGAGATGGAGGGAAAACATTTTCATGATGGCCAGAATAAGAGGATAATAGAATATAAAAAGATATAGATAGATAGATATAAAACAGCAGTTAAAACCAAAAAACCAGACAACCGGCTGCTATGCTAGTAAGGAACCAGTAAACAACCTATAGCATCTGCAAGAAAAACAAAGCTGACAATCATCAGAAGGATCTATAGAAAAAGCTACAAAGAAACATAATCACACCAATATCACAACAATAAAATCTGCAGCAATACAAAAAATGACAGAGACTGCACCTCTTCATCTTTCTCTGCTTCCCTCTATCCACAGCATTTTGTCCTCACTTACAAACCCTTTACAGTTGTTTCTCTTATTTTTACTCAATTGTTCTTCTCTCTCCTCTTTCACATCACCCCTTTCCCAAACTCAAGCATGCAGAACAGAGCATGCAGGTCTTCTCTAGCAGACCTGAACGCTCTGTTCTCAGAGTTCTCACCTTTCACCCGGGGTTAACGTGAGGCAGCATCACTTGGGCCCCCAAAGCCCCGCGGAGACCAGAACACAACACCAACCTGATGTGCCGGGCTGTATGGAGAGACGGCAGCATGGTGAAAGATACAAGCTTGTAGAAAGAAACCAGGGAGAACAAACAAGTGACCGACACGATGGAAGAGACAAAGAGGTGACATAGAGGCATCAGAAGCTGGTTTGAGTGCAGGGTTGTTAAGTTGCTATCCATGTCAGTATTCTTGAGGATGAATTGTTTGATTTTTAAAAAAATATATGATTTTATCTTAAATAAAAGTAATTATAAAGTAAGTTATAAATGTAAATGAATCTATGGGAATCTTTTAAACTGACTGATGCTGCAGTCATTGTATCCCGACATTACATTTTTTGCTCATTTGAGTGACTTCTCTGATCACCCTGTGCATCATTTACTGTTGTGCCACCTCCTAACTGCTTTAGGTTTGTAACAAAGTACATTTATTACATTCATGTAAGTGTGATTGCCTGCTGGCCTGTACACTGGTTTGAGTGTGGAACTGTGTGCCAGCAGTAGCCACCTTGTCCATGCTTCAACCCCCACCCCCCTTTCCGACCCTCCTCCGACAGGAGTGCCAGATGCTCAGTAATCTGTGTGAAAGTCGATCCACCACTTAATGGGATTGTTTCTGTTGCACCTTAACGAAGAGGCAGCCAGCAGACCAGAGCTGAGCAGTCGTCCTCTATAACTGGTGTCCTGGGACCTCAGGTGGACACAGTGGGTGAAGAGATACCATGCAAGTGTGTCGGCAGGAGGGGTTGTGAAGAGGCAGGCTTCACACCTTACAATCATAAAACTGAGCTCCCCTCCCTTCACAATGTATTGTCTTTAAACAGATGGCTGACATATTGACAAGGAGGAGAGAGATGATATGGTTGAAAACTGTGAAAACCCCTCGAACATATGGAGGTCTGACTATCTCATCTCACTAAGTTTTACGGAAATGCCAAACAGGTGTTTTTGAGGTTCAAAGAAATGCAGTGACAATGTCTAGGCTCATTATGTTTGTTATTAATGAAATGGTTGATGAGTATTTATGAAAAGAAAAACACATTTCTGTAAGATTTGATCAAAATCTGATCTAGAATTCTGGTCAGAACTTGTCAAGTTTCCATAGTTCTGCAATAAAGTTCAAATGGATCGATTTGAATAGCTTCTGGACTAGGTTGTAGTTAATTTTAGTCAATTTTCTTCATGTTTCCTGATCTCATGCATCCGTGTTATGTCTTTATTCACGAGTTGTAACCATGGAGATGTTAAGTTAAACATGGAAAAGAGCAAATAGTTAATCATAACAGATTAGGTTCTCAATAGAGTGACCCCAAAAATCTTTTTGCTTTCCAGAGGTTCAGAAACAGGCACATTTAATGCAAAGTATGTTTTAAAATTGTCTCATCAGGAGTGTCTTTCTTATCGTAGAATCAATGACTTTCTGACTTCTTCTGCAGTAAAGGTTATTTTAGTTTTGAGCTGGTGAGATACAGTGCCACATTTCTGTGCTGGTCTGTTGCAGCTGGCTTTGAAGTGGAGATAACAAAGATCCCTATCTTTGTTATTTCTACCCAGCCTTCAGCTCAAGCTCAGATCTCAAATTAGGCATTACCGGGCAGGTGTACTCAGGATAGGTTTGAAACGAACGAGCAGTTTCTTTTTTGCTTTTTTTTTTAAGAACAGATCTCTACATTTAGAAAATACAGGTTCTCACTGTTTGCACTATCTATAACATCATGTGCATGTGCAAAGGTTTTAACTTGTCTTTCACCTTGAGACAATGCGTTAATACAAAGGAAAATTCAATTAGTATTTGATGTGATAATTCAATGACTTTACAACTGTGCTGTGTATTTTGGGGAGTAATTGGGTTTGTTGGTGCAGTGACCATCAGCCATATGACAAATTAATTCAGTCCCCCCCGTGCTTGACTCTTTTTTATCATGTATAATCTAGGAAAAAGAGGCAAAAAGTGTGGAAATAAACGGACATGGTGAATGGGTGAAAAAGATAGAAAGAGATGATTGCACTTTTATCTATGTGAGTAATATGAGAACCAGTTTCCTTCCTTCTACCCATGGCAGCAAACTTCATGTCATAACGCCCAGCGTGTCAAAATGATATGTTTAACCATCTCCTACCTTTTATTCAGGACAATAGTTACCCAGGATAGATTTCTTCCCAGTGTGAAATGACAGATTCCCCCTTCTTTCATGCCGAGTGGCCACTCGGCTCACCACCCCTCTTCAAAAGACTGCAACTATGTGTCACCTGTGTAGAATGTAAAGACACGTTAGATAGAGTTTCACAGCAGACCTCTATTCATGCTTATGATTGCTTTGTTTGGTGGAGAGATTTCAGTGTCCATAGGGGATGGTAAGGTGGGACCTCTGCTTTATAAATGAGCCGTTGCTTTGTCAACACAGGAGAGGGGTTATCTCAAGCAGCAGCTGAAAGATTGATGGAGTCAGGTGATAATCAGTGTGACCAGAGTATAGCGCTTAGGCCATAGAGATACAGTACTGTGCCCATGAAAGGATAAAAAAAGAAAGAAAACGTTGCAACATATCAGATAGCATGCCTTTCTTATTATAGAGCATTATGTAAAGACACATTATATTATAGAAGCATTGGCAAAACGTGAGGGAGATAACACAGACATTCATAAAACGTGTATGAATAAATAAATATGAAATCCAAAATCTTAATCCATTTAGAATACACATATGAATATACACAACAAAGCATTGTGTCATTGAGGTAAAACAGTAACATATAGAGCTGTTCAGTGTTAACAGAATTTAGTTGGTTTGTGTTTATTCACAGTTGCTAAACTTGAAAAATACACAAATATTTGCTGAATAAAACTTTACACTGACATAAACATTTTCAATGATTATTTGATTTATTTCTTTTCTGCATGACAAATAGATAATATAACAGCAGAATCATCCTGTAGTAATTCTTCTTAAGGCAAGTTTTGCCTCCACACTCAAAGAAAAGGCAAAAAATACATTAAAAGAACAATGTGTGGGATTTATGGCCATCTAGCAGCAACATAGCAAATTACAGCTAACTGAATACCCCTATGACACTCAACAGTTGCATTTTTATGTAATGCTCAATGAAATTTGAAAACTTGAAATAAAAAAAATGTTCCAGTAACCAGTTTAGAGAGCGCACTTTAAACTATGCTATAAGATAATTAATATTACGCACTTTATCAACCTAATAAAATAATATGATTCTGTCACTCATACATTGATCACTTGTGCATAAATATTTCTAATCTTAATTCAGACATACTAGTATGAGTGATGGTGTGTTTTTAATATTGGTTGATCTCATGAGATTGGTCAGTACATGAGAAGCAGAAAAAATATTAAAATTATTTATTGAATCAAAGTCTTCTCATATAGATGCCTGCAGCATTATGTGAACTTGCATTGGTTGAATGGGTTAATAGGAGCAGATGGAAATATTAATGTTGAGAGACGGCAGAAATTTCAGCTACGCCTTGAAAAGTGGTTTCATGTTCATATGACTCTGAATTAATAAAAACACATTCGGGTGCACATAATGAGTTAAAATCACAACAAGGGAAATGATTGTGCCTGCAATGGTCCACAGTTATGAAAATGGAGGATGTTGGTAGATCCAACTTAATTAGACTTCTGTCTAAAAATGTCACGGAAAAGCACCAGATGTAATGCATGAATGAAAGGGTATTCAGCATCTGGGTACCTGCATTTGTATGAAAGTCTCATTCAAACCTTATCAAGCCTTGTCAATATAAAAGAAAGAAAAGTTTTTTTTACTTTTTTATGCTGGGGATGTTGTGATCTATTTGTTCGTGTTAGTACATGTTTGCTTGGATTATTCATAAGTGACTGCTGAGAATCAAACATGAAATTTAGATTTTCTACATTTCTATTTCTAAACTCATACCAGCATCCCATATTCTCTTTTATTTATTAAAATATGAATTAATTTGGGACTATCTGGGGTTATGAATCCTATCTCCGCATTTCCCCTTAGAGCCTCCCCACCTATTTACTCTAATCTTTACTAACATACTGCTTAGCTCAGAATCTTGACCAAAGAGTTCAGATGCTCTTCCTCCTCTCAGTGTGTGTCTCTGTCTATATATCTTTTAAAGTGTCATTTGAATAAAGTTTTATCTACCCTTTGTATTTTAGGATATTGTATTACATTGAATTTCTTGCAATGCATTACATTACAATTGTTCTTGAATGAATTATATAATTATCTGTACAATATCCTGTCTTGCTAAATAAAACTGATGATATTGAGTAACTGTAATTATCAGCATAGTTCTAAAAAATACAACATCTTTCTCATTTCTTTGCTTCCTGTCAATTCTACATATGTAGACATTGAATACTTCACAGTGAGGCACTTTGTCCTTTAGGACAGCTCAACAAGAGAAACATTTTATTTCTGAAACATAATACTGTGGGCAAATCAGGATTATTTACATGTCTAAAAGCATATTTAAATGATCTTTTGTCCTAAACAAAGAGACAGAGAGACACATGGTTGAATGAGTGAAGCTATAAAGGTCACAGGAGAGGTCTGGGGCTACAGATCAGGGGTCCCTTCCTTCTCCAGCCTTTTCAATTAAGCCTCAGCACTCTGGGAACAATTTATGAACATGACCTTCCAACTCTCCAACTCCCACATTCAACCCTGGGATCCAACCACTCACAGCCTTCCAACTACATGCAACCAAGACACGTAATGTCCCTCTGACCCTCTAACCTACAACGCACACCCTATCTTGACAAGTCAAACCAAATGTCACACATTCAGAAGCATATGTGTCTTATATATATGCAACATATTCACACAGGGGTGATTGAACATGCTCTCTTACACACAGGAACGGGTCACCTGTGTTCATTTGGAGGGGTCAGTCATTTTTTAGCCAAAACTCAAAGGTTAGTAATAAAAAAAAATCCAATACAGAAATTGCATGGGGTCACCAGCATATCAATATATAATACAGGACGGGGACAGATGACAACCCATAAGTCGACAGAAAGCAATTGAATTCTCTGTTTCTCCATATCTTTATCTTTGGATGCATCAATCTGATGATTAACAAGTTCTTCAAAAGAGCTGGAATTGCCAGCAATCTGATGACTTGAGACCTTGATGGGCTTCTTTTGGAGCAAAAACTATTTGTGACATCTTCACATTTCAGCCAGCTGTCTTCATTTTAATTAAAAATCTTTCATGAGCGCAAGAGTTATGGGAGGTATAGCGAGGGCCGCTGGCAGCAGCCTGAATGAAATACCACATAACAAATTGTGCATGCGAATCGAGTAAGCAACAGTTATTTCGACTAGATGTGACAGAGGATGTTTTTACAAAAAGGAGCACACCAAAGCGAGCAGTGCGCTGCAGTGTCTGGCAGCATCGCTACAACTATGAAACTTTATATGATTAACCTGAGCGCAAGGCAGTTTACCAATGGTGGTCTTTTCAGAGCCATTTGACTTTGAAAAGATTTTTTTAGATGCATGTTTCACATTTAGCTTTTATTTAACCTGAAACACGAAGTCAAACATCCACATTACCCAAAAGAGTAGCTGAATTTTGATGGTGCCACTAAAAGGTTTTTTATTTTTATTACACTACATGAAACATGTTTCTGATGAGTCAGTGTTTGCAAGAATTTTTTTCTAGATGTATTTAACAAGCTTCAGTTTCTGAAGATCATTAATCGAGTGGCCATAAGCTGCAATTTAACCCTTCCTAATCAGATACACATCTAGCTCACCCAGAAGATGTGTGTAGTCAAACTTATCTTTTAGTCTTAAAACTCTTTGAAAGCTTTACAAACAAATAACAAATGTTTTCTGTAACAATGATTCAGCTAACTGTTTAATATTAATTGATCTAAATTTAATATGAAAACATTAGAACATTTATTCCAATCACAGCCTTAAACCTCTTAGAGAACCTCTTTCTTGTCATTTCTTTAAAGTCTTTAGGAATATTTTGGTCATATCTTGTGTCATGTTGGATGCTGGTGCTTAATGCAGGTGTAAGTAGTCTAGACTACAACAAAAAACAAGAAACAAAATAAAAATGGAAAATCTTTTAAAGCTAAAGTGTACAGAAGAGTGAGTTTTGAAAAGGACTGCATTATGCATGTAATGTCCACTGACCACCAGAGTCATAAAATAAAAAAAAACAAAGATAGTCTGAACCTACAGCACATTCACGTGTTACTCACCACAACACATTTTATACAGAACACCAGAATACAGGATCAAGCTCTGCCTGTAATAGTAATCATATGAATAAAATTAACACCACTGGCACAGCAGATATCAGACAGACTATTCATCAGAAAATTAATTGTCAAATTAGTCCTGATCTCATTGCTTATTATGTCATGTCTGCTTGAACCAATGAATATAAAAAAGACAACATTCTTCATCTGCTCGATGCCGGTGATGGCAGTAATCTGAGAAACCTGTGTTTAATGACTATGTATGCGGGGCTGCATTTGCAAATCATTTTAAATACCAATAAATGAAACATAACTGACTGACCTTGCAATAAGTCTGCTGACAATTACAAGTTATCTTACCACAGATAACATCACCTCCTTCAACATGACATAGATGTAAATACTTCACAATGAGTCTGTTCTGCGCGGGATTTTAAGAAGTCAGTTATTTGCTGTTTGTTATGATCAGCTTTTAATTATGCAAAACAACTCTTACTCCCTGCAATTGACCTGCCGAAATCTGTCATTTTTATTCAAGTTCACTCTTGCAAGACCTCCATCAAACTCCCCACTACTCCTTAATAGACTGAGGTCCTCCCGGTGACACCATAACTCACACACTCATCTCTGCCGAGGCTATTGTCCTCTTTTCTTTATCACTGCAGGAAGACTGCCCACCACCCGCTGCAGTGATGAGGAGCCAAACGTCTGTCATGACTAACATTAAGATTTTGATCAAAGGTCTTTTATTTGCATTAATGCGGTGTGACTTCACTCCAGAGACACACATACACAAATTTTCATGGTGCTGCCTTCACAGAGATACCCGGCATCAGAGGAGCACACCGAAGATCAAACACAGGACTCGGTCGTAACAAGGTCCAGTGTGGTTCATGTCATTAAAGTGACCCTGGCAGGGCAGTGGAAAGGGAAGTAATGAATTAGAATGGAGCTGGGAAGGCATTAGAGATTAGGTAGCAGAAAGGGCTCCACTGAGGAGCAACTGCAGGGTCAAGGGTTAGGCATATACCACCAACAGTCATCAGACAACCTTAGCATGTTTATTTAGAAGAACTGCTTATTCTGAAAATATGGGAGGGTCAAGAGACTCCAATCCAGGGCAATCTTGAATTATTCTTTGGAAATAAAAGCAATTTGTTTTGGGATCATAGACAAAAGTTTGATATCTTATATAAAATGTTTGTTACAATGAATAGGACAATTTATTTGAGCACTGTCTCCAGATAAAAGATTACACAATCAGATAATACATTTCATATTTACACTAGTATTGAAAAATTAATTCAATTCAGATAACAAATAATCAAAATAAATGTACTGAATAAATTCCCAGTAAGTGACAGTACAGAGGAAAAATATCAAGAAAAATTGAAGATCTATTAAAGAGTTTTTCCAGAAAAAATATCTCTGCTATATCAGCAAATACAACAATAAAATAAATGTAAATAAATCTGTATGTGGGAGATATTTGTCTTACCTTATAGATTAACCTAATTTCTATTTTTGAAATTATTCCTTATGGACACACGTTCATCTCACTCTCTGCAGTGGCAGGATTTACCTTTGAAAAAAAAACTCACCTCACAGATCTGATCTTTACACTTTTGAATGTAGCTCAAGACACTGACGAAGCATAAATTCTGCAGTACTTTGTGAAAGACCTTGTTCTCCCACACTGCCCACTTGGCCTCACAGGCACAATAAGTAAAGCGTTCTTATAAATCTAGCGGTCATCAAAGAAGTTCTGCTTCCAGACATAGACGCAGATCTACAGACACAGGGGTCAGTTACAGAGCCTGACTCACACAGAGGCCGTCAATAACAAACTCTCCCCGACTGTCCAGCTTCTGGCACTCAGCACTTCTGACACATTGTTTTGTTATTCTTGCAGTGTAACATTACACAAAGTAGAGCACTGACAATGTCGTAAATGATAACCAACCCTAGACGTGGGAATCTGAATAGCGTTCAAAGGGCTTGTGATGTAATTTCCTGCAACACGGATGAGCATATGTTTACTGTTAATCACTTAGTATATCTTAAAAGTATCCTGAACAGTTATTCACTGCTTAATACTTTTGTCATGAGTGGGAAATGGAAATTGGTAGAGCACACACACTCCACTAAAAAAGTTTTATCTGCATTTTAAATGCAGCCGCAGCTCAAAGTTTCAAATAATTAATTAATAAATTAAATAACATTCAAATAATAAATTGCAAAATTTTCTTCCCTTATAATCTAACTTTATTAAATTCTATACAGTACCAATTCACAACAAAAAACCATGTCAAGGTCATTTCAGGTAAACAAAATTACATGAATTGTTTGCAATCAACAATTTCTTTTATTAATAATATTATACTATGGGACAATTGCCCACCTATACAAACTAACAGGTTAAATGAACTGCAACATGAGTAAAAACAATTAATACCAGTTGGAAATAGTGTTGCGTGTAATAAAGACAAACAAAGAAAAACTGGCTGTGATGCATGTATGTTTTTGTGTGAGCATGTTTTTTTATGCAGCTGCACTCGCTCAATATGTGCTTCAGGAGGTGTAAATAATAGTGCATCTCCTACTGATGAAATACGTTTTTAATAACAAAATCTTTAATGACATTAGACATTAGACAACATTAGACACAGTGCAATAGTGCAAAGAATACACTGAATCATTAAGCGGTGAAAAGTTATCTTTCCAAGCCTCTGCTTATAATAAGAAAGCACAATGATCAATAGCTTTTGTACAATGTGATTTTTTTTATTTAGTAAATACATTTTTGGACATTTTTCCAGACAATGGTAAAAAATCATGGCTTGCATTGCTGTAGGAGCTGGGTGAATGGTATAAGTTCTCTGTGAACCCTGGCTGCACAGCCGTGGCTAATGTCAATTAAACAGAGTGGCTTACTGACTGTGACCTAAAGATGATCTCTGGAGTCAGCTGCTGGCCAAGGTCATGCCACAGTGTTAACAAGATTTGATCCTCGGAGCTCTCGATTGCACTTTCCTCGCTTCTCTCATTTTATTCTTTCCACCCGTCCTGTCTCCTGTAACAATATTTCACTGTCATTTTTTTGTTGCTCTTCGTTTATGCTATACATCCTTTCTCCTCTGCCCTGTTTATGTCTGTCGTTGTCTTGTCGTTTACTCCTCTGTCTACAGTATCATTTTAATCAGAAAGATGCTGGGTGACATTCACGTCCTGCTCATTCCATTTTATTCCGTTGCAGATAAATGTTCACCCTATTTTGATTTGTGGCTTGCTGTCTCTTTTTTATAAGCATAAATGCAAAAGGCCATTTGTCACCCTGGGCCACTTCATGTTCAACAAATGCAGTTAAATCCTCATTTAAATATGTTCTCTGCAATATCAAGTGGACAGGGACCAACCTCTATGTCACAAAGTAAACAAAAAGAAAAAAGACCAACTAAATCTAACAGTTTGATTTAGAAATACATTACTTTACAAATCACACCCCAATGTGGCAAAATGCATTGTTGTTTTTAACAATGAAACTGATTTTAAAATACACACCTAATTTATTATGAAGCCTCTGTAGGTTGGTTCCAGTAACAACTATGGGCAAAGTTATAGATTACAGCAAAATCTTCACCCTTTGCCTTACCCCTCTGTTCTAAACGAGTAAGATAAACTGCATTACCCGCTGACAGCTAAAAGGTCTGTTCCTGCACTAGTGTAGGGTTTGTCTTTTCAAATTCCATCTTAGTTTTATTTTATTTATAGAGCACTCTAAATATGATTTTGTCAACCCAGGTGTTGTACCTGAAAATAACAAGAAAACATAAAAATAGCTTAAAAACAAAGACAAAAATATGGACACACAAAAACCCAAAAAGAAGAAAATATGTATAAAATTTCAACAAATTAAAAGAATTATCTCAATCAGTGTTAAAATGCAAGGAAAATAAAGTAAAAATACAGGTTTTGGAAGAAGACAAAGAAAAGGTCTGTTTCATGTTTAAACGCAGCTCCATGTTTTGTTGCAGCCACAGTGAAAGTCCCACAAAGCTTCTCTGTGACTGAATTCAGTTTTAATATAATTTTACATTACCTTAATGAAAACACATGTATTTAACTTTGTCAGCCAGATTTAAGTTGATTATGTTTTCTTAAAAATCAGAAATATACTCCTGAAGGAATTTAACTGTTTGTGGTTAGAATTAATATAATTTTTTTGTTTTCAAATTTGCTTTAATTATTTTATTTTATTTTATTTACTACTACTTTTTCTTGCTTACTACTTCTTTTTCTAAAGCACTGAGTGGTGCTGGAGACGTCCTGTATAAATAAAGACATGACATTTCATGATTTGGACTTTGTGTGTTTTTGGTTTCCTGTTTTATTTTGTAGTTTTCTTTGTAATTTATATTTCATACTTTGCATCGAGAATGAAAAGGTTCCAGACTTAGATTACAGACAAGAGCGTGCAAAACAACCACCAAGACAGGAAATGGAAGGATTATGTCTCTGAGGGTGTACATCAAATGCCATCAGTCTCTGAGCTTAGTAGCTAATAACAAGCAAATAATAAAAAATAATAACCTAAGAATAATAACCAAAAAAATGTATAAAAAAATACTTGCATATTAAAATCTGCTTTAACTTTTCTGCCCTCCACCACAGATTTAAGAAATTGGCAACAACCATATATGTGTTTAGCAGGATTTTTTTCTCAGTCAGATGTGAGTGATTCAGTGGGCTACAATTTGCACTCACTGACTCATCATCAAAAAATCCATTTATTTTCATCAGACTTATAAACAGCCATACATCCATCTGTGGTAAGTGATGCTTAGATCATCACTCCAGCTCAGTAAAATGATTACGCTGTTCAATAAAGACCTTTTTACTATACAAAAAACAGCAACACTTATCAAAATATTGGCAAGACAAACTATCAGGTTTGTCAAAGTTCGTGAAAACAGAAGTGAGAAAATAATAGCGTACGTCACGTGGTCATAATCTATATGCTTAAAAACATAATCCAGTAAATAGTGGCAGGAAAACAGACACATGCAGGATGATGTCATGTGCTAACAAACACCCAAGTAAAGATATCAAAGTTTACATCCGATGTGCACAGACACACACACACACACAGTGCTCAGATGTAGTATTATCTTTAACATCAGCAGCAGCAGCATTAGAGGCATCGCCAGGCGGTACAGGTCTCACTCAGATGATGTGATTATCTGCTCCACTGGTTACTGTCTCCTGGCTGGTTGGTTGGCTGGAACACATTAGCAACTGGGATGTTTCTGCTTGGCAGAGCCACCACCCTGTGTGCATCTATGTGTGTATTTATTAATGGTTGAAAGCTGGCTGGAATATATTAATGACCTGCATTTTCTGTCAACCAAGGCAAAAACTGCATACTGCTAAATTTCATGAAAAATTAGAATATTCTAAAAAAGCAGAGAGGAGCCAGGAGGGAGTATTTATATGATTGCATGTATAAACTATTATACTTATGATAATTTTAAAATATAGAAGATAAGAAAATCAAAAAAGGCCCTGACATGACATTTCTACAGCACAAATGTTTGTTTTAGCGTACAATGACTAAGAAGCTCTTCTGTGGTAAAAGCAGACACATTAAAACTCCCTCAGTCTGTGAGGCTATCAGAAATACCAGTGATCAGTCAGACATAAGTGGCTGAGAGATGATGGAGCTCCCTGCTGGTCTACCAGAGTTTACTCCAAGACACAGTGGCATCGTGCATGAGCCTTTAACACACCTGCATGCTTCACTGAAGCTACCATAAGTGTGAATATCAGACTGATCTCTCTATACATAAATACACCAGTAGAAATGATGAAGGATGTTTGGTCCTCAGAGTGGGGATGAGTGTTCATGATGCAACCTTCTGTTACTAAAACACACATTTAAAAAACTTTGGCTTTTTAGGTCATTCGTGGATATTTAAGTAAGACTGTTTTTGTTTTGTTGTGGACTGAATGTTGTTTCTTGACCAAAATTGCGTTTCAAAGACACAATAACTCCACAATGAGTGATGACACAGCAAGAAAAAACAGCAAAGGGAATAAATAAATATATAATAATAATAAATAATTCACAAAGAAGACTTTTGGTTTCTCCGCTGACTAACATTGTGATTATTTATTGTGTTAAAATAAACAAACAGAAGAAAAATAAAACAAAAAAAAAACTTTCAATACTATAAAAAATGGACAAAGCAACTGTTATGTCCACCATTGGTTTGTGAACGAAGGCCTTCAGTCACAATTTGGTATTTAGATTATAAGGTTGAATTAATTAGTTACTTCAAATGTAAGTAGATAAAAATACAAATCTATGAGAACTTGTTTTAGTTTATGGAATTTATAATTCATTAACAAGAATTAGTCTTAATTTTAGATCACAATACTGACATGAAAAAACAAAGTTCAGATTAAGTATTTCCTGCAGTCAAAGTGAATTGTACTCCACTGGAGACAGAGATTTAGATCAGAGGGGCACAAGTTTGGTCCTTCTGATCTACCATCCTGCAGCATTTAGATCAGGGGTGGGCAACTCTGTTCCTCAAGTCCTGCAAGTTTTAGGACATTCCCTGCTGAAACACACCTGAATCAAATCAGTGAGTAATTAGCAGACTTGTGTAGAGTGTGATGTTAAGTGCTGCACAAGTTTGCTAATTAAGTTTGATGTGGATCAGGTGTGTTTCAGCAGGAAAAGTCCTAACACTTGCAGGACTGCGGCCCTAAAGGACCAGAGTTGCCCACCCCTGGTTTAGACATTTTAAATGCTTAAACCGGTATTTCTCAGTCCTGTTCTTTGGGGACCACTGCCCGACATGTTTTAGAGGTGTCCATACTTCAACACACCTGACTCATTAGCAGGGTTGCATAGAACTCGACTTGAAATGTGATTAATCAGGATGAGGTGTGCTGGAGGTGGTAAGAACTAGAACATGCAGGGCAGCAGAACTGAGGGTCAGAACGGAGGAACACAGGCTCATTTGTAGGTGGCATGAGAAAAACCTTGTGTGTCATTAGACTCTTACATTGTTAACGTGCAAGTTTCTGTCAGCACAATAATTTTTTAGTCAACTAAAGATTCTCACAGAGCTCCCTGGCTTTATGAATTTGCACAGCTTTTGATTTGTAACTAAATGTAAGAGCATCGGACAACATATACAAGCCTAACACAGAGGACCCAATATAATCATCTATTCGTGTTCTTCTAGTGCTCCTCCTGTAGATGCCACACCACCCAGTGTAACCACAGGGAGTGAGGATATGTTTGATATCAGATGGTATGAATTATTTGCTGGAGGCTACTTGACATCTTGGTTTTACATTTTTTTTCTAGGTGAAATATTCATGGAGCCAGTGTGAGCCCCTCACTGCTCGGTTGTGTATTTGTGAGTAAATAAGTGAAGGGAAACCACAAACACAGATGAGTTCTGACTGCCCTCTCATGTGTTATCGGCACTGATGTGTCGGCTATGGTTATGTTAGATGTCAGATAGGTTTAGAACAGGCCACGAAGAGAGGCCTAGGTAAGAGATAGGCCATCTCACTGTGCTGCAGTCTGCCAAAGCTCATATCATCTCTGCTCTGGATGAAACACCATATCTTCAATAAAGAGGTTCCAAGAAGATGGAAGAATTTCAACTAACACACGAACAATAGACTTTTTTTCATGGTTTTTGTGCATGTTGATCTAATTTTGATATTACTTAAACACCCAAACAAGATTTTTTTCTTGTTTTTAGACAAATGTAAGATCATAAGAATAGACAGAACACAATGTGGAGAACACACATCCCGCAGTGGAAAGGCATTGATTATACTGTTTATACTAATACAAATGCATGTTCTGCAGTGTGGTTTCACCGACTCATTGTTGATGCACAAGATGAATTCTATTTAAATGTAGATGTTGCAGGTCAAATATGAATCCTTTAACTGTTTCTTTAACTCTTTCTGTTCATAATGAACCATGTTAAAAACTTTGTGGAAATAAGTTTCCACCATTTAATTTGGGTATATAATGACAAATAAATGTTTTTAAAATCCTATCACTGCTTCAGGTTTGATTATTTTGTTGTTATATTGTTATCATTTTGTTACTTTATCACAACCATTTGTTGAAATCAGAAAATGTTATTAATAATAATAATAATAATAATAATAATAATAATAATAATGATAATAATAATAATAATAATAATAATAATACATTATTCTCTTGCTTTTGTTTTTTCTTGGGGGTTAACAATTGCGATGTATATTATTTATAAAAGTGTGTTATACCCATGTGACCAAATAAAAAAAAACAGGGTAATGAAAGAAGATCAAGTTTGTCAGCAAGTCTATACCCTTTGACTTAAGTAGTTTAGTATAGACCTTTTCTTGAGCCAAAATCACTGATATTTCCTCTCCTCTAACATGTGACAGTCTGACTGCATACTTTCAGTAGTTCTGTGCATTATACCAGCACTGAATCAAATTACAGGCTGCTTGCAGTTGCCTCAGCATGATAAGCTGAGATGCACAGGTACCCTTCAACCTAAGATAGGAGAAAGAAAGTGGCCAACTGGAAAACTACATTTAACAACCTAATTGTTAATATTTGTTATTTTTTTTTAAATGTCACCAAAACATAAACGTGATTAAGGTAGTTTGTTGTATGTATTCATCAACAGCAACCAGCAACAGTTTTGAGAATCATAAAAGTTTTTGGAGGGGCATGTGTTTAGTTTTGAAACACTTATCCCTCCATTGACAGATATCACTAGAGTTTCTCCATGACAACCCAAAGCTCAAGCCACCTAACGATGGCTTCCCTAGTCTCATGCTCACTAATGGGCTGCAACTTTAACGGGACAAGTAGAAATGGAGCTCCTTCAGCACCTCAACTGCCGCCTGTAGAGTAAATCTGCATGGAAACTCAATCAGCACATGCAAAGAGCTCTCCAAAAGCCAGTCAATTATATGCTGTGTTACATCTCAAACAAAAATACTATGAAACTGACCTATAAAAGCTTCTTTTCTGCATAACTCAGCATTAAACACATGAAAATGTGTGATATTCATTTAAAACTTATATTAAAAAGTTGCTCTTTATGAATATCTGATTCTTGTCTGAACTGATTTTCCACCTCTTACAAGTGAAATTTTTTTTTTTTTTGGGGGGGGGGGGGGTTAGGTTTTGGGAACCCACTGGCGAGCTCAAACATTGATGAGCTGTCGGTCCTTGTTGCCACCTAATCTGGAGATTTATCACACACTGAAGGAAAGAACCAGACCCGCCTCTTTAGATTAGTATCAATCCCTGAAGACTATTAAAAAGCCATTTGTCTCAATACAAATGGCAGGCAGTCATATGCAGCTCAAGTGTTGCTTGCTTTATTTTAAACCTCTACAGTTTGTCTGCGACAATGCCGGTATGCTTTACTAGTGTCTTTAGATAAAAGGTCAGAATAGGGGAAGTCAGTTGCCCACTACTAAAAGTTGAAAATTGCCATTGATATTTTTTTGCTGTTTTAAGTTCAGGCTTTCAATCAATTTGGATGTGTGTAAGTATAACAGCTTAATAACTGCAATATCACATACACATATAGTTCACATCAGGATAGTTCATGAAGCTTGGTCTGACTGGGGATATGATTAAATTTGTGATGGGTTCAATATTCTTTCAGACCAAAACGGTGTTTATGTCCCACTCCTCAAATGAGTTGGACGTTTTAAATAATGTGTTCCTGTTTCACCCGGAAGTGGCGCTGCACTAAAGGAGTTAAAAGGAACACAAGACAAACAATACTGAAAAGAACTCAAGGCTGTACTGGTTTATGCAGGACAACTTTGGTTTGTCATACATAATGGCTGAATGTTGAGCTCAGATTCTTGTGATCTTTGATCACTCAATGAAGCAGACTTTCCAAACAAACAGACTTGAATGTAAATCACAAACACTGTTTGAATGCACCCTTCATACATTCTGTAATCAATATATTACAGAATTGGCCCGTTTTGTAGATTATGTGCATGATTTATCAGCTTTTCTGCAGTTGGGGACATACTTAAGCAACATGTAAGAATAGCAGTCAGAAAGTCAGTCAGAAAATTGAAGATATGCTGCTATGATTTTCATAAAAAATAAATTAGAGATATAATATTTTACTTTTGATTTCACATGGTTTACACGCCAAAGCACAAAGAAACAGGTAAAAACTTCTGGAAATAGTGCTCCAGGAGTCATGTGACAGTCTTTGTTTATGCTGCCATGTTGGCAGGAAAATGTGCTTCAAAATGAGTGAATTTCTGCTGTCGACTTTTTACCTGACGTGTGGTTCTTGAACATTTACAACTACTTGATTAAATTTCCCTCATTCTACAGTGGTGGTTCCCTTAAATCCTACAAAAGCCTGGAGGAGATATGAATGAACAAAGTCAGGTTTTATTAATGGAACTCATATTTGGACTCTTCCTGTGAAGGATTCCAGGGTTGTTACTGGGAGGGTAGGTGTAACTTTGTCCTAATACAGGTCACATGAGCAACAGGCAGTGTAGTTATCACTGGCTGTACTAACTTGGAGGTTATTTCCTCCCAAAGAGGAATGATTTCTAAAAACAGATTTTTACCATGAATAATAGTTTGAAATTACACAATGCGTTGTTCCTTGTTGTAATCACAAGAACAGACATGTAAACAGCGGCATTGCGTCAACATGCATTGAGTGTTTTTCCAAAGTTGAATTGTAACGAATCTGTCTACAATTTTTTTTGTTGCATTTGCTTTTTGTGTGAACAGGAAGCCCTGGAAAACATGTTTAACAAATAGGAATTGTAATCAGAGCACATAAAATAAATATTAAGTTTAGGAAATGTCAAATTCACTACTAATATAGGGTGGATGCTAAATGAGTGGAATCTGTTACCTGTGGATTCCCACTACTCAGTTTCCTTTATTTCCTTGGCATGTATCCACCGCTCTCTTTCTGGATCTTTTGGAATTCTATAAAATGATCTTCCCCAATTTCTTTCTCGGCTGTTCCGCCATCCCAGGGCACAACAGCTATCCACCATAATCACCATTTTGTTCCACCAGTTTAGCTATAAGCTGCAAAATAACAGGCAGTAATTTGAACAGCTTGTCTTTGTGCCAAAATGGCAGTGTTTTGACTTCAACTGTTGCATGCCAGGATAGTGTGACATCAACTCCCGGCACTCTATTGCAGCACAACCTGATGTGAAGGTGTTGCTTCTCAAAGTCAATATTCTTGTCATTGAGCTTAAATCTGTGTCTGTATGCAGGTAAGTAGGAGACAGCCTTATATCCACGGAGTGTCATTGGTGGAAATCTAGTGTCTCCAACTGCAAAATAATAACAAATACATTGAATACAGCATACGGCAAAGAAATAAACACCACTGAGTATTTCTTTTGGGTCTTAAGACATGGTTATTTTACCATGAGCTGCTATATAAGTGTACGTTTTTAAGGAAGATTCTCCGTAGTCTGCATTTAACAATAAATGTGCGGTTGTTTCATTGTGATATGTTTTAATTTGCAGTGTAGTGTTTTAAAGAAACACATTTGGTGAAAGAATTGTGCTGACAGACAAAATATCAGACCTGACTTGTGTTGCTGATGTAGCCAGTGAGTCTTTATGACAGAGACCAGAAAGAGTTGGAAACAGAAGGAGGGAGTGGAGAGAAAGACAGATGACAACAGTGAGAGAAAAAGAAAAAGAGATAAGGATTGAGACAAAGGAGGGTGAGAGCGAGAGTTGTAGAGAGCAAGCAGGTTGGAGTGTGCTGGCCGGGCCCCAGCGGAGCCATCGATCCAGGCTGGCCTTACATCAGAGACAGGAAACCTGAGCTGCATGCTTCATCACCTTCCCTGCGGAGTCCTCCCTCACTCCTCTCTTTTCTCTTCTGAATCTTCCTGCACAACCATTTTCTCTCCTCAGTTGTCCTGCCCTACAGTAGTGAGTACTCTCCTCTCCATTTTTTACTGCCATTGCTCTACTCCTCTTTCCTTTCCTGTGATCCAGGACCTGTCAGCCTCCACTGGAAGCTGCTGTCAATTCATCATCTGTGGCTGAGGCAAGCTGCACCTAGCGCTAAGTGCACATAGCCATCCATTCACAACCACTCATTCATTACCCTTCCTGTGCATGTGTGTGGATGAACCTGTGGCTTTGAGTGTGTGAGCAGGCGTGCACATCAGTGTGTAAATTATGCACAACTTGTCTTGCCTGTCTGCCTAAGCTATTGTTTTGAATGGGGAGGGGATATTATGGGGGCCAATGCCATGCAACTTGGGGGTAACAAGGTTAGGTTATCGAATTTGTTTAGGCGTCACAGTCTCCTTTGGGAGTGAACTCAACCCCCACACAGCCTCAGCCCTCATCTTTCCACTCACTCAGACAAAAATATCTTAGCAGCTCAGTGCTAAGAGGTCTATTGTGTAGCAGCTTGGGTGTTTGCTTATATATGTTTCATGACACTGTAAGACTCCATTTACTAAACAGTTTAAGAGATTTTATCATTTACAGTCTGTAATTAGCCACAGCAGAGTAGTGCTATTTCAGAGTTTCTTTAGTTTCTCTGGTGAGTTTAGAAATGTCAGCTTTTTTAGAAATTAGGATACCTGCAGTTACAGGAAGTTGAAACGTCACCGCAGCTGAACATGTCGCTGTTCAAAGTGAATTATAAAATATTGTTTTGGGGAGAATATATATAATTCTTTTAACCTGTTATATATGTAAAAATGTTTTTAATCAACAACTGAATTTAAAAAATTTCCAGATTTTGCATTTCATCTTATTTGAGCTGCTATAAAGTTTGAGACTTTTTCTCATGTTTGCCATTTGATCATTTGACCATTTGATTTGTGAAACGTTTTTGATGGGTAACAGGTCTGATGTGCAGAAATGTCAGCTGATGAATATACATGTATGTAAATGTTTGCCTCTCTATGAATATTTATACATGGGTATAAATGATCCTGTGATGGACTGGTAACTTGTCCAGGGTGTTTCTCACCTCTCGCCCATTGATTACTGGAATAGGCTCCATCTACCCATAACCTTGAATTGGATGAAACGGTAAGGATGATGGATGTATGGATGCATGGATGGATGGATGGATGGATGGATGGATGTATGGATGGATGGATGTATGGATGTATGTATGTATGGATGGATGGATTTGATGAGGGATGGATGGATGGATGGATGGATGGATGGATGGATGGATGGATGGATGGATGGATGGATGGATGGATGGATGG